>LKDY01000317.1:0-24781 GCA_002221485.1 Trichinella murrelli | reverse complement strand
TATGGATTACTTGGGTCAGATCGACCCAAGTTCATAAAAAAGTATTATTAATATAATTTCTTTATTTGCAATTTTAAGTGAGATTGTGTATGATGCCTTCAGTCCTCCTTCATAATCAACAGTACCAGTCGCTTTGAAAAACGACTTCTAATTGGGTTGATTTCTGATTTTTTCTTTCAGCACCTTAAAAAACTCAACATCTTTGTTTTTCATATCAGGGTGAATTCCTTAGAGCAGGGATAGCCAAACTTTTTTATCATCGACCCCCTATGGATTACTTGGTGTCAGATCGACCCCAAGTTCATAAAAAAAGTATTATTAATAATAAATTTCTTTATTTGCAATTTTAAGTGAGATTGTGTATGATGCCTTCAGTCCTCCTTCATAATCAACAGTACCAGTCGCTTTGAAAAACGACTTCTAATTGGGTTGATTTCTGATTTTTTCTTTCAGCACCTTAAAAAACTCAACATCTTTGTTTTTCATATCAGGGTGAACCCCTTAGAGCAGGGATAGCCAAACTTTTTTATCATCGACCCCTTATGGATTACTTGGGGTCAGATCGACCCCAAGTTCATAAAAAAAGTATTATTAATAATAAATTTCTTTATTTGCAATTTTAAGTGAGATTGTGTATGATGCCTTCAGTCCTCCTTCATAATCAACAGTACCAGTCGCTTTGAAAAACGACTTCTAATTGGGTTGATTTCTGATTTTTTCTTTCAGCACCTTAAAAAACTCAACATCTTTGTTTTTCATATCAGGGTGAACCCCTTAGAGCAGGGATAGCCAAACTTTTTTATCATCGACCCCCTATGGATTACTTGGGGTCAGATCGACCCCAAGTTCATAAAAAAAGTATTATTAATAATAAATTTCTTTAGTTGCAATTTTAAGTGAGATTGTGTATGATGCCTTCAGTCCTCCTTCATAATCAACAGTACCAGTCGCTTTGAAAAACGACTTCTAATTGGGTTGATTTCTGATTTTTTCTTTCAGCACCTTAAAAAACTCAACATCTTTGTTTTTCATATCAGGGTGAACCCCTTAGAGCAGGGATAGCCAAACTTTTTTATCATCGACCCCCTATGGATTACTTGGGGTCAGATCGACCCCAAGTTCATAAAAAAAGTATTATTAATAATAAATTTCTTTATTTGCAATTTTAAGTGAGATTGTGTATGATGCCTTCAGTCCTCCTTCATAATCAACAGTACCAGTCGCTTTGAAAAACGACTTCTAATTGGGTTGATTTCTGATTTTTTCTTTCAGCACCTTAAAAAACTCAACATCTTTGTTTTTCATATCAGGGTGAACCCCTTAGAGCAGGGATAGCCAAACTTTTTTATCATCGACCCCCTATGGATTACTTGGGGTCAGATCGAACCCAAGTTCATAAAAAAAGTATTATTAATAATAAATTTCTTTATTTGCAATTTTAAGTGAGATTGTGTATGATGCCTTCAGTCCTCCTTCATAATCAACAGTACCAGTCTTTTTGAAAAACGACTTCTAATTGGGTTGATTTCTGATTTTTTCTTTCAGCACCTTAAAAAACTCAACATCTTTGTTTTTCATATCAGGGTGAACCCCTTAGAGCAGGGATAGCCAAACTTTTTTATCATCGACCCCCTATGGATTACTTGGGGTCAGATCGACCCCAAGTTCATAAAAAAAGTATTATTAATAATAAATTTCTTTATTTGCAATTTTAAGTGAGATTGTGTATGATGCCTTCAGTCCTCCTTCATAATCAACCGTACCAGTCGCTTTGAAAAACGACTTCTAATTGGGTTGATTTCTGATTTTTTCTTTCAGCACCTTAAAAAACTCAACATCTTTGTTTTTCATATCAGGGTGAACCCCTTAGAGCAGGGATAGCCAAACTTTTTTATCATCGACCCCCTATGGATTACTTGGGGTCAGATCGACCCCAAGTTCATAAAAAAAGTATTATTAATAATAAATTTCTTTATTTGCAATTTTAAGTGAGATTGTGTATGATGCCTTCAGTCCTCCTTCATAATCAACAGTACCAGTCGCTTTGAAAAACGACTTCTAATTGGGTTGATTTCTGATTTTTTCTTTCAGCACCTTTAAAAACTCAACATCTTTGTTTTTCATATCAGGGTGAACCCCTTAGAGCAGGGATAGCCAAATTTTTTTATCATCGACCCCCTATGGATTACTTGGGGTCAGATCGACCCCAAGTTCATAAAAAAAGTATTATTAATAATAAATTTCTTTATTTGCAATTTTAAGTGAGATTGTGTATGATGCCTTCAGTCCTCCTTCATAATCAACAGTACCAGTCGCTTTGAAAAACGACTTCTAATTGGGTTGATTTCTGATTTTTTCTTTCAGCACCTTAAAAAACTCAACATCTTTGTTTTTCATATCAGGGTGAACCCCTTAGAGCAGGGATAGCCAAACTTTTTTATTATCGACCCCCTATGGATTACTTGGGGTCAGATCGACCCAAGTTCATAAAAAAGTATTATTAATGATAAATTTCTTTATTTGCAATTTTAAGTGAGATTGTGTATGATGCCTTCAGTCCTCCTTCATAATCAACAGTACCAGTCGCTTTGAAAAACGACTTCTAATTGGGTTGATTTCTGATTTTTTCTTTCAGCACCTTAAAAAACTCAACATCTTTGTTTTTCATATCAGGGTGAACCCCTTAGAGCAGGGATAGCCAACTTTTTTATCATCGACCCCTATGGATTACTTGGGGTCAGATCGACCCCAAGTTCATAAAAAAGTATTATTAATAAATTCTTTATTGCAATTTTAAGTGAGATTGTGTATGATGCTTCAGTCCTCCTTCATAATCAACAGTACCAGTCGCTTTGAAAAACGACTTCTAATTGGGTTGATTTCTGATTTTTTCTTTCAGCACCTTAAAAAACTCAACATCTTTGTTTTTCATATCAGGGTGAACCCTTAGAGCAGGGATAGCCAAACTTTTTTATCATCGACCCCCTATGGATTACTTGGGGTCAGATCGACCCCAAGTTCATAAAAAAAGTATTATTAATAATAAATTTCTTTTTTTGCAATTTTAAGTGAGATTGTGTATGATGCCTTCAGTCCTCCTTCATAATCAACAGTACCAGTCGCTTTGAAAAACGACTTCTAATTGGGTTGATTTCTGATTTTTTCTTTCAGCACCTTAAAAAACTCAACATCTTTGTTTTTCATATCAGGGTGAACCCCTTAGAGCAGGGATAGCCCAACTTTTTTATCATCGACCCCCTATGGATTACTTGGGGTCAGATCGACCCCAAGTTCATAAAAAAAGTATTATTAATAATAAATTTCTTTATTTGCAATTTTAAGTGAGATTGTGTATGATGCCTTCAGTCCTCCTTCATAATCAACAGTACCAGTCGCTTTGAAAAACGACTTCTAATTGGGTTGATTTCTGATTTTTTCTTTCAGCACCTTAAAAAACTCAACATCTTTGTTTTTCATATCAGGGTGAACCCCTTAGAGCAGGGATAGCCAAACTTTTTTATCATCGACCCCCTATGGATTACTTGGGGTCAGATCGACCCCAAGTTCATAAAAAAAGTATTATTAATAATAAATTTCTTTATTTGCAATTTTAAGTGAGATTGTGTATGATGCCTTCAGTCCTCCTTCATAATCAACAGTACCAGTCGCTTTGGAAAACGACTTCTAATTGGGTTGATTTCTGATTTTTTCTTTCAGCACCTTAAAAAACTCAACATCTTTGTTTTTCATATCAGGGTGAACCCCTTAGAGCAGGGATAGCCAAACTTTTTTATCATCGACCCCCTATGGATTACTTGGGGTCAGATCGACCCCAAGTTCATAAAAAAAGTATTATTAATAATAAATTTCTTTATTTGCAATTTTAAGTGAGATTGTGTATGATGCCTTCAGTCCTCCTTCATAATCAACAGTACCAGTCGCTTTGAAAAACGACTTCTAATTGGGTTGATTTCTGATTTTTTCTTTCAGCACCTTAAAAAACTCAACATCTTTGTTTTTCATATCAGGGTGAACCCCTTAGAGCAGGGATAGCCAAACTTTTTTATCATCGACCCCCTATGGATTACTTGGGGTCAGATCGACCCCAAGTTCATAAAAAAAGTATTATTAATAATAAATTTCTTTATTTGCAATTTTAAGTGAGATTGTGTATGATGCCTTCAGTCCTCCTTCATAATCAACAGTACCAGTCGCTTTGAAAAACGACTTCTAATTGGGTTGATTTCTGATTTTTTCTTTCAGCACCTTAAAAAACTCAACATCTTTGTTTTTCATATCAGGGTGAACCCCTTAGAGCAGGGATAGCCAAACTTTTTTATCATCGACCCCCTATGGATTACTTGGGGTCAGATCGACCCCAAGTTCATAAAAAAAGTATTATTAATAATAAATTTCTTTATTTGCAATTTTAAGTGAGATTGTGTATGATGCCTTCAGTCCTCCTTCATAATCAACAGTACCAGACTTTTTGAAAAACGACTTCTAATTGGGTTGATTTCTGATTTTTTCTTTCAGCACCTTAAAAAACTCAACATCTTTGTTTTTCATATCAGGGTGAACCCCTTAGAGCAGGGATAGCCAAACTTTTTTATCATCGACCCCCTATG
The DNA here is from genome assembly GCA_002221485.1 of Trichinella murrelli. Classification (NCBI taxonomy): domain Eukaryota; kingdom Metazoa; phylum Nematoda; class Enoplea; order Trichinellida; family Trichinellidae; genus Trichinella; species Trichinella murrelli. The sequence continues at coordinate 20,153 of LKDY01000317.1, read as the reverse complement.
GATTACTTGGGGTCAGATCGACCCCAAGTTCATAAAAAAAGTATTATTAATGATAAATTTCTTTATTTGCAATTTTAAGTGAGATTGTGTATGATGCCTTCAGTCCTCCTTCATAATCAACAGTACCAGTCGCTTTGAAAAGCGACTTCTAATTGGGTTGATTTCTGATTTTTTCTTTCAGCACCTTAAAAAACTCAACATCTTTGTTTTTCATATCAGGGTGAACCCCTTAGAGCAGGGATAGCCAAACTTTTTTATCATCGACCCCCTATGGATTACTTGGGGTCAGATCGACCCCAAGTTCATAAAAAAAGTATTATTAATGATAAATTCTTTATTTGCAATTTTAAGTGAGATTGTGTATGATGCCTTCAGTCCTCCTTCATAATCAACAGTACCAGTCGCTTTGAAAAACGACTTCTAATTGGGTTGATTTCTGATTTTTTCTTTCAGCACCTTAAAAACTCAACATCTTTGTTTTTCATATCAGGGTGAACCCCTTAGAGCAGGGATAGCCAAACTTTTTTATCATCGACCCCTATGGATTACTTGGGGTCAGATCGACCCCAAGTTCATAAAAAAAGTATTATTAAAATAAATTTCTTTATTTGCAATTTTAAGTGAGATTGTGTATGATGCCTTCAGTCCTCCTTCATAATCAACAGTACCAGTCGCTTTGAAAAACGACTTCTAATTGGGTTGATTTCTGATTTTTTCTTTCAGCACCTTAAAAAACTCAACATCTTTGTTTTTCATATCAGGGTGAACCCCTTAGAGCAGGGATAGCCAACTTTTTTATCATCGACCCCTATGGATTACTTGGGGTCAGATCGACCCCAAGTTCATAAAAAAAGTATTATTAATAATAAATTTCTTTATTTGCAATTTTAAGTGAGATTGTGTATGATGCTTCAGTCCTCCTTCATAATCAACAGTACAGTCGCTTTGAAAAACGACTTCTAATTGGGTTGATTTCTGATTTTTTCTTTCAGCACCTTAAAAACTCAACATCTTTGTTTTTCATATCAGGGTGAACCCCTTAGAGCAGGGATAGCCAAACTTTTTTATCATCGACCCCTATGGATTACTTGGGGTCAGATCGACCCCAAGTTCATAAAAAAAGTATTATTAATAATAAATTTCTTTATTTGCAATTTTAAGTGAGATTGTGTATGATGCCTTCAGTCCTCCTTCATAATCAACAGTACCAGTCGCTTTGAAAAACGACTTCTAATTGGGTTGATTTCTGATTTTTTCTTTCAGCACCTTAAAAAACTCAACATCTTTGTTTTTCATATCAGGGTGAACCCCTTAGAGCAGGGATAGCCAAACTTTTTTATCATCGACCCCCTATGGATTACTTGGGGTCAGATCGACCCCAAGTTCATAAAAAAAGTATTATTAATAATAAATTTTTTTATTTGCAATTTTAAGTGAGATTGTGTATGATGCCTTCAGTCCTCCTTCATAATCAACAGTACCAGTCGCTTTGAAAAACGACTTCTAATTGGGTTGATTTCTGATTTTTTCTTTCAGCACCTTAAAAAACTCAACATCTTTGTTTTTCATATCAGGGTGAACCCCTTAGAGCAGGGATAGCCAAACTTTTTTATCATCGACCCCCTATGGATTACTTGGGGTCAGATCGACCCCAAGTTCATAAAAAAAGTATTATTAATAATAAATTTCTTTATTTGCAATTTTAAGTGAGATTGTGTATGATGCCTTCAGTCCTCCTTCATAATCAACAGTACCAGTCGCTTTGAAAAACGACTTCTAATTGGGTTGATTTCTGATTTTTTCTTTCAGCACCTTAAAAAACTCAACATCTTTGTTTTTCATATCAGGGTGAACCCCTTAGAGCAGGGATAGCCAAACTTTTTTATCATCGACCCCCTATGGATTACTTGGGGTCAGATCGACCCCAAGTTCATAAAAAAAGTATTATTAATGATAAATTTCTTTATTTGCAATTTTAAGTGAGATTGTGTATGATGCCTTCAATCCTCCTTCATAATCAACAGTACCAGTCGCTTTGAAAAACGACTTCTAATAGGGTTGATTTCTGATTTTTTCTTTCAGCACCTTAAAAAACTCAACATCTTTGTTTTTCATATCAGGGTGAACCCCTTAGAGCAGGGATAGCCAAACTTTTTTATCATCGACCCCCTATGGATTACTTGGGGTCAGATCGACCCCAAGTAAATAAAAAAAGTATTATTAATAATAAATTTCTTTATTTGCAATTTTAAGTGAGATTGTGTATGATGCCTTCAGTCCTCCTTCATAATCAACAGTACCAGTCGCTTTGAAAAACGACTTCTAATTGGGTTGATTTCTGATTTTTTCTTTCAGCACCTTAAAAAACTCAACATCTTTGTTTTTCATATCAGGGTGAACCCCTTAGAGCAGGGATAGCCAAACTTTTTTATCATCGACCCCCTATGGATTACTTGGGGTCAGATCGACCCCAAGTTCATAAAAAAGTATTATTAATAATAAATTTCTTTATTTGCAATTTTAAGTGAGATTGTGTATGATGCCTTCAGTCCTCCTTCATAATCAACAGTACCAGTCGCTTTGAAAACGACTTCTAATTGGGTTGATTTCTGATTTTTTCTTTCAGCACCTTAAAAAACTCAACATCTTTGTTTTTTCATATCAGGGTGAACCCCTTAGAGCAGGGATAGCCAAACTTTTTTATCATCGACCCCTATGGATTACTTGGGGTCAGATCGACCCAAGTTCATAAAAAAAGTATTATTAATAAATTTCTTTATTTGCAATTTTAAGTGAGATTGTGTATGATGCCTTCAGTTCTCCTTCATAATCAACAGTACCAGTCGCTTTGAAAAACGACTTCTAATTGGGTTGATTTCTGATTTTTTCTTTCAGCACCTTAAAAAACTCAACATCTTTGTTTTTCATATCAGGGTGAACCCCTTAGAGCAGGGATAGCCAAACTTTTTTATCATCGACCCCCTATGGATTACTTGGGGTCAGATCGACCCCAAGTTCATAAAAAAAGTATTATTAATAATAAATTTCTTTATTTGCAATTTTAAGTGAGATTGTGTATGATGCCTTCAGTCCTCCTTCATAATCAACAGTACCAGTCGCTTTGAAAAACGACTTCTAATTGGGTTGATTTCTGATTTTTTCTTTCAGCACCTTAAAAAACTCAACATCTTTGTTTTTCATATCAGGGTGAACCCCTCAGAGCAGGGATAGCCAAACTTTTTTATCATCGACCCCCTATGGATTACTTGGGGTCAGATCGACCCCAAGTTCATAAAAAAAGTATTATTAATAATAAATTTCTTTATTTGCAATTTTAAGTGAGATTGTGTATGATGCCTTCAGTCCTCCTTCATAATCAACAGTACCAGTCGCTTTGAAAACGACTCCTAAGTTTGGCTATCCCTGCTCTAAGGGGTTCACCCTGATATGAAAAACTCAACATCTTTGTTTTTCATATCAGGGTGAACCCCTTAGAGCAGGGATAGCCAAACTTTTTTATCATCGACCCCCTATGGATTACTTGGGGTCAGATCGACCCCAAGTTCATAAAAAAAGTATTATTAATAATAAATTTCTTTATTTGCAATTTTAAGTGAGATTGTGTATGATGCCTTCAGTCCTCCTTCATAATCAACAGTACAGTCGCTTTGAAAAACGACTTCTAATTGGGTTGATTTCTGATTTTTTCTTTCAGCACCTTAAAAACTCAACATCTTTGTTTTTCATATCAGGTGAACCCTTAGAGCAGGGATAGCCAAACTTTTTTATCATCGACCCCCTATGGATTACTTGGGGTCAGATCGACCCAAGTTCATAAAAAAAGTATTATTAATATAAATTTCTTTATTTGCAATTTTAAGTGAGATTGTGTATGATGCCTTCAGTCCTCCTTCATAATCAACAGTACCAGTCGCTTTGAAAACGACTTCTAATTGGGTTGATTTCTGATTTTTTCTTTCAGCACCTTAAAAAACTCAACATCTTTGTTTTTCATATCAGGGTGAACCCCTTAGAGCAGGGATAGCCAAACTTTTTTATCATCGACCCCCTATGGATTACTTGGGGTCAGATCGACCCCAAGTTCATAAAAAAGTATTATTAATGATAAATTTCTTTATTTGCAATTTTAAGTGAGATTGTGTATGATGCCTTCAGTCCTCCTTCATAATCAACAGTACCAGTCGCTTTGAAAAACGACTTCTAATTGGGTTGATTTCTGATTTTTTCTTTCAGCACCTTAAAAAACTCAACATCTTTGTTTTTCATATCAGGGTGAACCCCTTAGAGCAGGGATAGCCAAACTTTTTTATCATCGACCCCCTATGGATTACTTGGGGTCAGATCGACCCCAAGTTCATAAAAAAAGTATTATTAATAATAAATTTCTTTATTTGCAATTTTAAGTGAGATTGTGTATGATGCCTTCAGTTCTCCTTCATAATCAACAGTACCAGTCGCTTTGAAAAACGACTTCTAATTGGGTTGATTTCTGATTTTTTCTTTCAGCACCTTAAAAAACTCAACATCTTTGTTTTTCATATCAGGGTGAACCCCTTAGAGCAGGGATAGCCAAACTTTTTTATCATCGACCCCCTATGGATTACTTGGGGTCAGATCGACCCCAAGTTCATAAAAAAAGTATTATTAATAATAAATTTCTTTATTTGCAATTTTAAGTGAGATTGTGTATGATGCCTTCCGTCCTCCTTCATAATCAACAGTACCAGTCGCTTTGAAAAACGACTTCTAATTGGGTTGATTTCTGATTTTTTCTTTCAGCACCTTAAAAAACTCAACATCTTTGTTTTTCATATCAGGGTGAACCCCTTAGAGCAGGGATAGCCAAACTTTTTTATCATCGACCCCCTATGGATTACTTGGGGTCAGATCGACCCCAAGTTCATAAAAAAAGTATTATTAATAATAAATTTCTTTATTTGCAATTTTAAGTGAGATTGTGTATGATGCCTTCAGTCCTCCTTCATAATCAACAGTACCAGTCGCTTTGAAAAACGACTTCTAATTGGGTTGATTTCTGATTTTTTCTTTCAGCACCTTAAAAAACTCAACATCTTTGTTTTTCATATCAGGGTGAACCCCTTAGAGCAGGGATAGCCAAACTTTTTTATCATCGACCCCCTATGGATTACTTGGGGTCAGATCGACCCCAAGTTCATAAAAAAGTATTATTAATAATAAATTTCTTTATTTGCAATTTTAAGTGAGATTGTGTATGATGCCTTCAGTCCTCCTTCATAATCAACAGTACCAGTCGCTTTGAAAAACGACTTCTAATTGGGTTGATTTCTGATTTTTTCTTTCAGCACCTTAAAAAACTCAACATCTTTGTTTTTCATATCAGGGTGAACCCTTAGAGCAGGGATAGCCAAACTTTTTATCATCGACCCCTATGGATTACTTGGGGTCAGATCGACCCCAAGTTCATAAAAAAAGTATTATTAATATAAATTTCTTTATTTGCAATTTTAAGTGAGATTGTGTATGATGCCTTCAGTCCTCCTTCATAATCAACAGTACCAGTCGCTTTGAAAAACGACTTCTAATTGGGTTGATTTCTGATTTTTTCTTTCAGCACCTTAAAAAACTCACATCTTTGTTTTTCATATCAGGGTGAACCCTTAGAGCAGGGATAGCCAAACTTTTTTATCATCGACCCCTATGGATTACTTGGGGTCAGATCGACCCCAAGTTCATAAAAAAAGTATTATTAATAATAAATTTCTTTATTTGCAATTTTAAGTGAGATTGTGTATGATGCCTTCAGTCCTCCTTCATAATCAACAGTACCAGTCGCTTTGAAAAACGACTTCTAATTGGGTTGATTTCTGATTTTTTCTTTCAGCACCTTAAAAAACTCAACATCTTTGTTTTTCATATCAGGGTGAACCCTTAGAGCAGGGATAGCCAAACTTTTTTATCATCGACCCCCTATGGATTACTTGGGGTCAGATCGACCCCAAGTTCATAAAAAAGTATTATTAATATAAATTTCTTTATTTGCAATTTTAAGTGAGATTGTGTATGATGCCTTCAGTCCTCCTTCATAATCAACAGTACCAGTCGCTTTGAAAAACGACTTCTAATTGGGTTGATTTCTGATTTTTTTCTTTCAGCACCTTAAAAACTCAACATCTTTGTTTTTCATATCAGGGTGAACCCCTTAGAGCAGGGATAGCCAAACTTTTTTATCATCGACCCCCTATGGATTACTTGGGGTCAGATCGACCCCAAGTTCATAAAAAAAGTATTATTAATAATAAATTTCTTTATTTGCAATTTTAAGTGAGATTGTGTATGATGCCTTCAGTCCTCCTTCATAATCAACAGTACCAGTCGCTTTGAAAAACGACTTCTAATTGGGTTGATTTCTGATTTTTTCTTTCAGCACCTTAAAAAATTCAACATCTTTGTTTTTCATATCAGGGTGAACCCCTTAGAGCAGGGATAGCCAAACTTTTTTATCATCGACCCCCTATGGATTACTTGGGGTCAGATCGACCCCAAGTTCATAAAAAAAGTATTATTAATAATAAATTTCTTTATTTGCAATTTTAAGTGAGATTGTGTATGATGCCTTCAGTCCTCCTTCATAATCAACAGTACCAGTCGCTTTGAAAAACGACTTCTAATTGGGTTGATTTCTGATTTTTTCTTTCAGCACCTTAAAAAACTCAACATCTTTGTGTTTCATATCAGGGTGAACCCCTTAGAGCAGGGATAGCCAAACTTTTTTATCATCGACCCCCTATGGATTACTTGGGGTCAGATCGACCCCAAGTTCATAAAAAAAGTATTATTAATAATAAATTTCTTTATTTGCAATTTTAAGTGAGATTGTGTATGATGCCTTCAGTCCTCCTTCATAATCAACAGTACCAGTCGCTTTGAAAAACGACTTCTAATTGGGTTGATTTCTGATTTTTTCTTTCAGCACCTTAAAAAACTCAACATCTTTGTTTTTCATATCAGGGTGAACCCCTTAGAGCAGGGATAGCCAAACTTTTTTATCATCGACCCCCTATGGATTACTTGGGGTCAGATCGACCCCAAGTTCATAAAAAAAGTATTATTAATAATAAATTTCTTTATTTGCAATTTTAAGTGAGATTGTGTATGATGCCTTCAGTCCACCTTCATAATCAACAGTACCAGTCGCTTTGAAAAACGACTTCTAATTGGGTTGATTTCTGATTTTTTCTTTCAGCACCTTAAAAAACTCAACATCTTTGTTTTTCATATCAGGGTGAACCCCTTAGAGCAGGGATAGCCAAACTTTTTTATCATCGACCCCCTATGGATTACTTGGGGTCAGATCGACCCCAAGTTCATAAAAAAAGTATTATTAATGATAAATTTCTTTATTTGCAATTTTAAGTGAGATTGTGTATGATGCCTTCAGTCCTCCTTCATAATCAACAGTACCAGTCGCTTTGAAAAACGACTTCTAATGGGGTTGATTTCTGATTTTTTCTTTCAGCACCTTAAAAAACTCAACATCTTTGTTTTTCATATCAGGGTGAACCCCTTAGAGCAGGGATAGCCAAACTTTTTTATCATCGACCCCCTATGGATTACTTGGGGTCAGATCGACCCAAGTTCATTAAAAAAGTATTATTAATGATAAATTTCTTTATTTGCAATTTTAAGTGAGATTGTGTATGATGCCTTCAGTCCTCCTTCATAATCAACAGTACCAGTCGCTTTGAAAAACGACTTCTAATTGGGTTGATTTCTGATTTTTTCTTTCAGCACCTTAAAAACTCAACATCTTTGTTTTTCATATCAGGGTGAACCCTTAGAGCAGGGATAGCCAAACTTTTTTATCATCGACCCCTATGGATTACTTGGGGTCAGATCGACCCCAAGTTCATAAAAAAAGTATTATTAATAATAAATTTCTTTATTTGCAATTTTAAGTGAGATTGTGTATGATGCCTTCAGTCCTCCTTCATAATCAACAGTACCAGTCGCTTTGAAAAACGACTTCTAATTGGGTTGATTTCTGATTTTTTCTTTCAGCACCTTAAAAAACTCAACATCTTTGTTTTTCATATCAGGGTGAACCCCTTAGAGCAGGGATTGCCAAACTTTTTTATCATCGACCCCCTATGGATTACTTGGGGTCAGATCGACCCCAAGTTCATAAAAAAAGTATTATTAATAATAAATTTCTTTATTTGCAATTTTAAGTGAGATTGTGTATGATGCCTTCAGTCCTCCTTCATAATCAACAGTACCAGTCGCTTTGAAAAACGACTTCTAATTGGGTTGATTTCTGATTTTTTCTTTCAGCACCTTAAAAAACTCAACATCTTTGTTTTCATATCAGGGTGAACCCCTTAGAGCAGGGATAGCCAAACTTTTTTATCATCGACCCCTATGGATTACTTGGGGTCAGATCGACCCAAGTTCATAAAAAAGTATTATTAATATAAATTTCTTTATTTGCATTTTAAGTGAGATTGTGTATGATGCCTTCAGTCCTCCTTCATAATCAACAGTACCAGTCGCTTTGAAAACGACTTCTAATTGGTTGATTTCTGATTTTTTCTTTCAGCACCTTAAAAACTCAACATCTTTGTTTTTCATATCAGGGTGAACCCTTAGAGCAGGGATAGCCAAACTTTTTATCATCGACCCCTATGGATTACTTGGGGTCAGATCGACCCAAGTTCATAAAAAAAGTATTATTAATGATAATTTCTTTATTTGCATTTTAAGTGAGATTGTGTATGATGCCTTCAGTCCTCCTTCATAATCAACAGTACCAGTCGCTTTGAAAAACGACTTCTAATTGGGTTGATTTCTGATTTTTTCTTTCAGCACCTTAAAAAACTCAACATTTTGTTTTTCATATCAGGGTGAACCCCTTAGAGCAGGATAGCCAAACTTTTTATCATCGACCCCCTATGGATTACTTGGGGTCAGATCGACCCCAGTTCATAAAAAAAGTATTATTAATAAATTTCTTTATTTGCAATTTTAAGTGAGATTGTGTATGATGCCTTCAGTCCTCCTTCATAATCAACAGTACCAGTCGCTTTGAAAAACGACTTCTAATTGGGTTGATTTCTGATTTTTTCTTTCAGCACCTTAAAAAACTCAACATCTTTGTTTTTCATATCAGGGTGAACCCCTTAGAGCAGGGATAGCCAAACTTTTTTATCATCGACCCCCTATGGATTACTTGGGGTCAGATCGACCCCAAGTTAATAAAAAAAGTATTATTAATAATAAATTTCTTTATTTGCAATTTTAAGTGAGATTGTGTATGATGCCTTCAGTCCTCCTTCATAATCAACAGTACCAGTCGCTTTGAAAAACGACTTCTAATTGGGTTGATTTCTGATTTTTTCTTTCAGCACCTTAAAAAACTCAACATCTTTGTTTTTCATATCAGGGTGAACCCCTTAGAGCAGGGATAGCCAAACTTTTTTATCATCGACCCCCTATGGATTACTTGGGGTCAGATCGACCCCAAGTTCATAAAAAAGTATTATTAATGATAAATTTCTTTATTTTCAATTTTAAGTGAGATTGTGTATGATGCCTTCAGTCCTCCTTCATAATCAACAGTANCAGTCGCTTTGAAAAACGACTTCTAATTGGGTTGATTTCTGATTTTTTCTTTCAGCACCTTAAAAAACTCAACATCTTTGTTTTTCATATCAGGGTGAACCCCTTAGAGCAGGGATAGCCAAACTTTTTTATCATCGACCCCCTATGGATTACTTGGGGTCAGATCGACCCCAAGTTCATAAAAAAAGTATTATTAATAATAAATTTCTTTATTTGCAATTTTAAGTGAGATTGTGTATGATGCCTTCAGTTCTCCTTCATAATCAACAGTACCAGTCGCTTTGAAAAACGACTTCTAATTGGGTTGATTTCTGATTTTTTCTTTCAGCACCTTAAAAAACTCAACATCTTTGTTTTTCATATCAGGGTGACCCTTAGAGCAGGGATAGCCAAACTTTTTATCATCGACCCTATGGATTACTTGGGGTCAGATCGACCCCAAGTTCATAAAAAAGTATTATTAATATAAATTTTTATTTGCAATTTTAAGTGAGATTGTGTATGATGCCTTCAGTCCTCCTTCATAATCACAGTACCAGTCGCTTTGAAAAACGACTTCTAATTGGGTTGATTTCTGATTTTTTCTTTCAGCACCTTAAAAACTCAAATCTTTGTTTTTTAAAATTGCAAATAAAGAAATTTATTATTAATAATACTTTTTTATCATCGACCCCCTATGGATTACTTGGGGTCAGATCGACCCCAAGTTCATAAAAAAAGTATTATTAATAATAAATTTCTTTATTTGCAATTTTAAGTGAGATTGTGTATGATGCCTTCAGTTCTCCTTCATAATCAACAGTACCAGTCGCTTTGAAAAACGACTTCTAATTGGGTTGATTTCTGATTTTTTCTTTCAGCACCTTAAAAAACTCAACATCTTTGTTTTTCATATCAGGGTGAACCCCTTAGAGCAGGGATAGCCAAACTTTTTTATCATCGACCCCCTATGGATTACTTGGGGTCAGATCGACCCCAAGTTCATAAAAAAGTATTATTAATATAAATTTCTTTATTTGCAATTTTAAGTGAGATTGTGTATGATGCCTTCAGTCCTCCTTCATAATCAACAGTACCAGTCGCTTTGAAAAACGACTTCTAATTGGGTTGATTTCTGATTTTTTCTTTCAGCACCTTAAAAAACTCAACATCTTTGTTTTTCATATCAGGGTGAACCCCTTAGAGCAGGGATAGCCAAACTTTTTTATCATCGACCCCCTATGGATTACTTGGGGTCAGATCGACCCAAGTTCATAAAAAAAGTATTATTAATAATAAATTTCTTTATTTGCAATTTTAAGTGAGATTGTGTATGATGCCTTCAGTCCTCCTTCATAATCAACAGTACCAGTCGCTTTGAAAAACGACTTCTAATTGGGTTGATTTCTGATTTTTTCTTTCAGCACCTTAAAAAACTCAACATCTTTGTTTTTCATATCAGGGTGAACCCTTAGAGCAGGGATAGCCAAACTTTTTTATCATCGACCCCCTATGGATTACTTGGGGTCAGATCGACCCAAGTTCATAAAAAAGTATTATTAATATAAATTTCTTTATTTGCAATTTTAAGTGAGATTGTGTATGATGCCTTCAGTCCTCCTTCATAATCAACAGTACCAGTCGCTTTGAAAAACGACTTCTAATTGGGTTGATTTCTGATTTTTTCTTTCAGCACCTTAAAAAACTCAACATCTTTGTTTTTCATATCAGGGTGAACCCTTAGAGCAGGGATAGCCAACTTTTTTATCATCGACCCCCTATGGATTACTTGGGGTCAGATCGACCCAAGTTCATAAAAAAGTATTATTAATAATAAATTTCTTTATTTGCAATTTTAAGTGAGATTGTGTATGATGCCTTCGATCTCCTTCATAATCAACAGTACCAGTCGCTTTGAAAAACGACTTCTAATTGGGTTGATTTCTGATTTTTTCTTTCAGCACCTTAAAAAACTCAACATCTTTGTTTTTCATATCAGGGTGAACCCCTTAGAGCAGGGATAGCCAAACTTTTTTATCATCGACCCCCTATGGATTACTTGGGGTCAGATCGACCCCAAGTTCATAAAAAAAGTATTATTAATAATAAATTTCTTTATTTGCAATTTTAAGTGAGATTGTGTATGATGCCTTCAGTCCTCCTTCATAATCAACAGTACCAGTCGCTTTGAAAAACGACTTCTAATTGGGTTGATTTCTGATTTTTTCTTTCAGCACCTTAAAAACTCAACATCTTTGTTTTTCATATCAGGGTGAACCCCTTAGAGCAGGGATAGCCAAACTTTTTTATCATCGACCCCCTATGGATTACTTGGGGTCAGATCGACCCCAAGTTCATAAAAAAGTATTATTAATAATAAATTTCTTTATTTGCAATTTTAAGTGAGATTGTGTATGATGCCTTCAGTCCTCCTTCATAATCAACAGTACCAGTCGCTTTGAAAAACGACTTCTAATTGGGTTGATTTCTGATTTTTTCTTTCAGCACCTTAAAAAACTCAACATCTTTGTTTTTCATATCAGGGTGAACCCCTTAGAGCAGGGATAGCCAAACTTTTTTATCATCGACCCCTATGGATTACTTGGGGTCAGATCGACCCAAGTTCATAAAAAAGTATTATTAATAATAAATTTCTTTATTTGCAATTTTAAGTGAGATTGTGTATGATGCCTTCAGTCCTCCTTCATAATCAACAGTACCAGTCGCTTTGAAAACGACTTCTAATTGGGTTGATTTCTGATTTTTTCTTTCAGCACCTTAAAAAACTCAACATCTTTGTTTTTCATATCAGGGTGAACCCCTTAGAGCAGGGATAGCCAAACTTTTTTATCATCGACCCCCTATGGATTACTTGGGGTCAGATCGACCCCAAGTTCATAAAAAAGTATTATTAATATAAATTTCTTTATTTGCAATTTTAAGTGAGATTGTGTATGATGCCTTCAGTCCTCCTTCATAATCAACAGTACCAGTCGCTTTGAAAAACGACTTCTAATTGGGTTGATTTCTGATTTTTTCTTTCAGCACCTTAAAAAACTCAACATCTTTGTTTTTCATATCAGGGTGAACCCCTTAGAGCAGGGATAGCCAAACTTTTTTATCATCGACCCCCTATGGATTACTTGGGGTCAGATCGACCCCAAGTTCATAAAAAAGTATTATTAATAATAAATTTCTTTATTTGCAATTTTAAGTGAGATTGTGTATGATGCCTTCAGTCCTCCTTCATAATCAACAGTACCAGTCGCTTTGAAAAACGACTTCTAATTGGGTTGATTTCTGATTTTTTCTTTCAGCACCTTAAAAAACTCAACATCTTTGTTTTTCATATCAGGGTGAACCCCTTAGAGCAGGGATAGCCAAACTTTTTTATCATCGACCCCCTATGGATTACTTGGGGTCAGATCGACCCCAAGTTCATAAAAAAAGTATTATTAATAATAAATTTCTTTATTTGCAATTTTAAGTGAGATTGTGTATGATGCCTTCAGTCCTCCTTCATAATCAACAGTACCAGTCGCTTTGAAAAACGACTTCTAATTGGGTTGATTTCTGATTTTTTCTTTCAGCACCTTAAAAAACTCAACATCTTTGTTTTTCATATCAGGGTGAACCCCTTAGAGCAGGGATAGCCAAACTTTTTTATCATCGACCACCTATGGATTACTTGGGGTCAGATCGACCCCAAGTTCATAAAAAAAGTATTATTAATAATAAATTTCTTTATTTGCAATTTTAAGTGAGATTGTGTATGATGCCTTCAGTCCTCCTTCATAATCAACAGTACCAGTCGCTTTGAAAAACGACTTCTAATTGGGTTGATTTCTGATTTTTTCTTTCAGCACCTTAAAAAACTCAACATCTTTGTTTTTCATATCAGGGTGAACCCCTTAGAGCAGGGATAGCCAAACTTTTTTATCATCGACCCCTATGGATTACTTGGGGTCAGATCGACCCCAAGTTCATAAAAAAAGTATTATTAATAATAAATTTCTTTATTTGCAATTTTAAGTGAGATTGTGTATGATGCCTTCAGTCCTCCTTCATAATCAACAGTACCAGTCGCTTTGAAAAACGACTTCTAATTGGGTTGATTTCTGATTTTTTCTTTCAGCACCTTAAAAAACTCAACATCTTTGTTTTTCATATCAGGGTGAACCCCTTAGAGCAGGGATAGCCAAACTTTTTTATAATCGACCCCCTATGGATTACTTGGGGTCAGATCGACCCCAAGTTCATAAAAAAAGTATTATTAATAATAAATTTCTTTATTTGCAATTTTAAGTGAGATTGTGTATGATGCCTTCAGTCCTCCTTCATAATCAACAGTACCAGTCGCTTTGAAAAACGACTTCTAATTGGGTTGATTTCTGATTTTTTCTTTCAGCACCTTAAAAAACTCAACATCTTTGTTTTTCATATCAGGGTGAACCCTTAGAGCAGGGATAGCCAAACTTTTTTATCATCGACCCCCTATGGATTACTTGGGGTCAGATCGACCCCAAGTTCATAAAAAAAGTATTATTAATATAATTTCTTTATTTGCAATTTTAAGTGAGATTGTGTATGATGCCTTCAGTCCTCCTTCATAATCAACAGTACCAGTCGCTTTGAAAAACGACTTCTAATTGGGTTGATTTCTGATTTTTTCTTTCAGCACCTTAAAAAACTCAACATCTTTGTTTTTCATATCAGGGTGAACCCCTTAGAGCAGGGATAGCCAAACTTTTTTATCATCGACCCCCTATGGATTACTTGGGGTCAGATCGACCCCAAGTTCATAAAAAAGTATTATTAATAATAAATTTCTTTATTTGCAATTTTAAGTGAGATTGTGTATGATGCCTTCAGTCCTCCTTCATAATCAACAGTACCAGTCGCTTTGAAAAACGACTTCTAATTGGGTTGATTTCTGATTTTTTCTTTCAGCACCTTAAAAAACTCAACATCTTTGTTTTTCATATCTGGGTGAACCCCTTAGAGCAGGGATAGCCAAACTTTTTTATCATCGACCCCCTATGGATTACTTGGGGTCAGATCGACCCCAAGTTCATAAAAAAAGTATTATTATTAATAAATTTCTTTATTTGCAATTTTAAGTGAGATTGTGTATGATGCCTTCAGTCCTCCTTCATAATCAACAGTACCAGTCGCTTTGAAAAACGACTTCTAATTGGGTTGATTTCTGATTTTTTCTTTCAGCACTTTAAAAAACTCAACATCTTTGTTTTTCATATCAGGGTGAACCCCTTAGAGCAGGGATAGCCAAACTTTTTTATCATCGACCCCCTATGGATTACTTGGGGTCAGATCGACCCCAAGTTCATAAAAAAAGTATTATTAATAATAAATTTCTTTATTTGCAATTTTAAGTGAGATTGTGTATGATGCCTTCAGTCCTCCTTCATAATCAACAGTACCAGTCGCTTTGAAAAACGACTTCTAATTGGGTTGATTTCTGATTTTTTCTTTCAGCACCTTAAAAACTCAACATCTTTGTTTTTCATATCAGGGTGAACCCTTAGAGCAGGGATAGCCAAACTTTTTTATCATCGACCCCCTATGGATTACTTGGGGTCAGATCGACCCAAGTTCATAAAAAAAGTATTATTAATAATAAATTTCTTTATTTGCAATTTTAAGTGAGATTGTGTATGATGCCTTCAGTCCTCCTTCATAATCAACAGTACCAGTCGCTTTGAAAAACGACTTCTAATTGGGTTGATTTCTGATTTTTTCTTTCAGCACCTTAAAAAACTCAACATCTTTGTTTTTCATATCAGGGTGAACCCCTTAGAGCAGGGATAGCCAAACTTTTTTATCATCGACCCCTATGGATTACTTGGGGTCAGATCGACCCCAAGTTCATAAAAAAAGTATTATTAATAATAAATTTCTTTATTTGCAATTTTAAGTGAGATTGTGTATGATGCCTTCAGTCCTCCTTCATAATCAACAGTACCAGTCGCTTTGAAAAACGACTTCTAATTGGGTTGATTTCTGATTTTTTCTTTCAGCACCTTAAAAACTCAACATCTTTGTTTTTCATATCAGGGTGAACCCCTTAGAGCAGGGATAGCCAAACTTTTTTATCATCGACCCCCTATGGATTACTTGGGGTCAGATCGACCCCAAGTTCATAAAAAAAGTATTATTAATAATAAATTTCTTTATTTGCAATTTTAAGTGAGATTGTGTATGATGCCTTCAGTCCTCCTTCATAATCAACAGTACCAGTCGCTTTGAAAACGACTTCTAATTGGGTTGATTTCTGATTTTTTCTTTCAGCACCTTAAAAAACTCAACATCTTTGTTTTTCATATCAGGGTGAACCCTTAGAGCAGGGATAGCCAAACTTTTTTATCATCGACCCCCTATGGATTACTTGGGGTCAGATCGACCCCAAGTTCATAAAAAAGTATTATTAATAATAAATTTCTTTATTTGCAATTTTAAGTGAGATTGTGTATGATGCCTTCAGTCTCCTTCATAATCAACAGTACCAGTCGCTTTGAAAAACGACTTCTAATTGGGTTGATTTCTGATTTTTTCTTTCAGCACCTTAAAAAACTCAACATCTTTGTTTTTCATATCAGGGTGAACCCCTTAGAGCAGGGATAGCCAAACTTTTTTATCATCGACCCCCTATGGATTACTTGGGGTCAGATCGACCCCAAGTTCATAAAAAAAGTATTATTAATAATAAATTTCTTTATTTGCAATTTTAAGTGAGATTGTGTATGATGCCTTCAGTCCTCCTTCATAATCAACAGTACCAGTCGCTTTGAAAAACGACTTCTAATTGGGTTGATTTCTGATTTTTTCTTTCAGCACCTAAAAAAACTCAACATCTTTGTTTTTCATATCAGGGTGAACCCCTTAGAGCAGGGATAGCCAAACTTTTTTATCATCGACCCCCTATGGATTACTTGGGGTCAGATCGACCCCAAGTTCATAAAAAAAGTATTATTAATAATAAATTTCTTTAATTGCAATTTTAAGTGAGATTGTGTATGATGCCTTCAGTCCTCCTTCATAATCAACAGTACCAGTCGCTTTGAAAAACGACTTCTAATTGGGTTGATTTCTGATTTTTTCTTTCAGCACCTTAAATAACTCAACATCTTTGTTTTTCATATCAGGGTGAACCCCTTAGAGCAGGGATAGCCAAACTTTTTTATCATCGACCCCTATGGATTACTTGGGGTCAGATCGACCCCAAGTTCATAAAAAAGTATTATTAATAATAAATTTCTTTATTTGCAATTTTAAGTGAGATTGTGTATGATGCCTTCAGTCCTCCTTCATAATCAACAGTACAGTCGCTTTGAAAAACGACTTCTAATTGGGTTGATTTCTGATTTTTTCTTTCAGCACCTTAAAAAACTCAACATCTTTGTTTTTCATATCAGGGTGAACCCTTAGAGCAGGATAGCCAAACTTTTTTATCATCGACCCCTATGGATTACTTGGGGTCAGATCGACCCAAGTTCATAAAAAAAGTATTATTAATATAAATTTCTTTATTTGCAATTTTAAGTGAGATTGTGTATGATGCCTTCAGTCCTCCTTCATAATCAACAGTACCAGTCGCTTTGAAAAACGACTTCTAATTGGGTTGATTTCTGATTTTTTCTTTCAGCACCTTAAAAAACTCAACATCTTTGTTTTTCATATCAGGGTGAACCCCTTAGAGCAGGGATAGCCAAACTTTTTTATCATCGACCCCTATGGATTACTTGGGGTCAGATCGACCCCAAGTTCATAAAAAAAGTATTATTAATAATAAATTTCTTTATTTGCAATTTTAAGTGAGATTGTGTATGATGCTTCAGTCCTCCTTCATAATCAACAGTACAGTCGCTTTGAAAAACGACTTCTAATTGGGTTGATTTCTGATTTTTCTTTCAGCACCTTAAAAACTCAACATCTTTGTTTTTCATATCAGGGTGAACCCTTAGAGCAGGGATAGCCAAACTTTTTTATCATCGACCCCTATGGATTACTTGGGGTCAGATCGACCCCAAGTTCATAAAAAAAGTATTATTAATAATAAATTTCTTTATTTGCAATTTTAAGTGAGATTGTGTATGATGCTTCAGTCCTCTTCATAATCAACAGTACAGTCGCTTTGAAAAACGACTTCTAATTGGGTTGATTTCTGATTTTTTCTTTCAGCACTTAAAAAACTCACATCTTTGTTTTTCATATCAGGGTGAACCCTTAGAGCAGGGATAGCCAAACTTTTTATCATCGACCCCTATGGATTACTTGGGGTCAGATCGACCCCAAGTTCATAAAAAAAGTATTATTAATAATAAATTTCTTTATTTGCAATTTTAAGTGAGATTGTGTATGATGCCTTCAGTCCTCCTTCATAATCAACAGTACAGTCCTTTGAAAACGACTTCTAATTGGGTTGATTTTGATTTTTTCTTTCAGCACCTTAAAAAACTCAACATCTTTGTTTTTCATATCAGGGTGAACCCTTAGAGCAGGGATAGCCAAACTTTTTTATCATCGACCCCCTATGGATTACTTGGGGTCAGATCGACCCAAGTTATAAAAAAAGTATATTAATAATAAATTCTTTATTTGCAATTTTAAGTGAGATTGTGTATGATGCCTTCAGTCCTCCTTCATAATCAACAGTACCAGTCGCTTTGAAAACGACTTCTAATTGGGTTGATTTCTGATTTTTTCTTTCAGCACCTTAAAAAACTCAACATCTTTGTTTTTCATATCAGGGTGAACCCTTAGAGCAGGGATAGCCAAACTTTTTTATCATCGACCCCTATGGATTACTTGGGGTCAGATCGACCCAAGTCATAAAAAAGTATTATTAATAATAAATTCTTTATTTGCAATTTTAAGTGAGATTGTGTATGATGCCTTCAGTCCTCCTTCATAATCAACAGTACCAGTCGCTTTGAAAACGACTTCTAATTGGGTTGATTTCTGATTTTTTCTTTCAGCACCTTAAAAACTCAACATCTTTGTTTTTCATATCAGGGTGAACCCCTTAGAGCAGGGATAGCCAAACTTTTTTATCATCGACCCCCTATGGATTACTTGGGGTCAGATCGACCCCAAGTTCATAAAAAAAGTATTATTAATAATAAATTTCTTTATTTGCAATTTTAAGTGAGATTGTGTATGATGCCTTCAGTCCTCCTTCATAATCAACAGTACCAGTCGCTTTGAAAAACGACTTCTAATTGGGTTGATTTCTGATTTTTTCTTTCATCACCTTAAAAAACTCAACATCTTTGTTTTTCATATCAGGGTGAACCCCTTAGAGCAGGGATAGCCAAACTTTTTTATCATCGACCCCCTATGGATTACTTGGGGTCAGATCGACCCCAAGTTCATAAAAAAAGTATTATTAATAATAAATTTCTTTATTTGCAATTTTAAGTGAGATTGTGTATGATGCCTTCAGTCCTCCTTCATAATCAACAGTACCAGTCGCTTTGAAAAACGACTTCTAATTGGGTTGATTTCTGATTTTTTCTTTCAGCACCTTAATAAACTCAACATCTTTGTTTTTCATATCAGGGTGAACCCCTTAGAGCAGGGATAGCCAAACTTTTTTATCATCGACCCCCTATGGATTACTTGGGGTCAGATCGACCCCAAGTTCATAAAAAAAGTATTATTAATAATAAATTTCTTTATTTGCAATTTTAAGTGAGATTGTGTATGATGCCTTCAGTCCTCTTTCATAATCAACAGTACCAGTCGCTTTGAAAAACGACTTCTAATTGGGTTGATTTCTGATTTTTTCTTTCAGCACCTTAAAAAACTCAACATCTTTGTTTTTCATATCAGGGTGAACCGCTTAGAGCAGGGATAGCCAAACTTTTTTATCATCGACCCCCTATGGATTACTTGGGGTCAGATCGACCCCAAGTTCATAAAAAAAGTATTATTAATAATAAATTTCTTTATTTGCAATTTTAAGTGAGATTGTGTATGATGCCTTCAGTCCTCCTTCATAATCAACAGTACCAGTCGCTTTGAAAAACGACTTCTAATTGGGTTGATTTCTTGATTTTTTCTTTCAGCACCTTAAAAAACTCAACATCTTTGTTTTTCATATCAGGGTGAACCCTTAGAGCAGGGATAGCCAAACTTTTTATCATCGACCCCTATGGATTACTTGGGTCAGATCGACCCAAGTTCATAAAAAAGTATTATTAATAATAAATTTCTTTATTTGCAATTTTAAGTGAGATTGTGTATGATGCTTCAGTCTCCTTCATAATCAAAGTACAGTCGCTTTGAAAAACGACTTCTAATTGGTTGATTTCTGATTTTTTCTTTCAGCACCTTAAAAAACTCAACATCTTGTTTTTCATATCAGGGTGAACCCTTAGAGCAGGGATAGCCAAACTTTTTATCATCGACCCCTATGGATTACTTGGGGTCAGATCGACCAAGTTCATAAAAAAGTATTATTAATATAATTTCTTTATTTGCAATTTTAAGTGAGATTGTGTATGATGCTTCAGTCCTCCTTCATAATCAAC
>LKDY01000316.1:0-18372 GCA_002221485.1 Trichinella murrelli | reverse complement strand
TTTTCTTTCAGCACCTTAAAAAACTCAACATCTTTGTTTTTCATATCAGGGTGAACCCCTTAGAGCAGGGATAGCCAAACTTTTTTATCATCGACCCCCTATGGATTACTTGGGGTCAGATCGACCCCAAGTTCATAAAAAAAGTATTATTAATGATAAATTTCTTTATTTGCCATTTTAAGTGAGATTGTGTATGATGCCTTCAGTCCTCCTTCATAATCAACAGTACCAGTCGCTTTGAAAAACGACTTCTAATTGGGTTGATTTCTGATTTTTTCTTTCAGCACCTTAAAAAACTCAACATCTTTGTTTTTCATATCAGGGTGAACCCTTTAGAGCAGGGATAGCCAAACTTTTTTATCATCGACCCCCTATGGATTACTTGGGGTCAGATCGACCCCAAGTTCATAAAAAAAGTATTATTAATAATAAATTTCTTTATTTGCAATTTTAAGTGAGATTGTGTATGATGCCTTCAGTCCTCCTTCATAATCAACAGTACCAGTCGCTTTGAAAAACGACTTCTAATTGGGTTGATTTCTGATTTTTTCTTTCAGCACCTTAAAAAACTCAACATCTTTGTTTTTCATATCAGGGTGAACCCCTTAGAGCAGGGATAGCCAAACTTTTTTATCATCGACCCCCTATGGATTACTTGGGGTCAGATCGACCCCAAGTTCATAAAAAAAGTATTATTAATGATAAATTTCTTTATTTGCAATTTTAAGTGAGATTGTGTATGATGCCTTCAGTCCTCCTTCATAATCAACAGTACCAGTCGCTTTGAAAAACGACTTCTAATTGGGTTGATTTCTGATTTTTTCTTTCAGCACCTTAAAAAACTCAACATCTTTGTTTTTCATATCAGGGTGAACCCCTTAGAGCAGGGATAGCCAAACTTTTTTATCATCGACCCCCTATGGATTACTTGGGGTCAGATCGACCCCAAGTTCATAAAAAAAGTATTATTAATAATAAATTTCTTTATTTACAATTTTAAGTGAATTTGTGTATGATGCCTTCAGTCCTCCTTCATAATCAACAGTACCAGTCGCTTTGAAAAACGACTTCTAATTGGGTTGATTTCTGATTTTTTCTTTCAGCACCTTAAAAAACTCAACATCTTTGTTTTTCATATCAGGGTGAACCCCTTAGAGCAGGGATAGCCAAACTTTTTTATCATCGACCCCCTATGGATTACTTGGGGTCAGATCGACCCCAAGTTCATAAAAAAAGTATTATTATTAATAAATTTCTTTATTTGCAATTTTAAGTGAGATTGTGTATGATGCCTTCAGTCCTCCTTCATAATCAACAGTACCAGTCGCTTTGAAAAACGACTTCTAATTGGGTTGATTTCTGATTTTTTCTTTCAGCACCTTAAAAAACTCAACATCTTTGTTTTTCATATCAGGGTGAAACCCTTAGAGCAGGGATAGCCAAACTTTTTTATCATCGACCCCCTATGGATTACTTGGGGTCAGATCGACCCCAAGTTCATAAAAAAAGTATTATTAATAATAAATTTCTTTATTTGCAATTTTAAGTGAGATTGTGTATGATGCCTTCAGTCCTCCTTCATAATCAACAGTACCAGTCGCTTTGAAAAACGACTTCTAATTGGGTTGATTTCTGATTTTTTCTTTCAGCACCTTAAAAACTCAACATCTTTGTTTTTCATATCAGGGTGAACCCTTAGAGCAGGGATAGCCAAACTTTTTTATCATCGACCCCTATGGATTACTTGGGGTCAGATCGACCCAAGTTCATAAAAAAAGTATTATTAATAATAAATTTCTTTATTTGCAATTTTAAGTGAGATTGTGTATGATGCCTTCAGTCCTCCTTCATAATCAACAGTACCAGTCGCTTTGAAAAACGACTTCTAATTGGGTTGATTTCTGATTTTTTCTTTCAGCACCTTAAAAAACTCAACATCTTTGTTTTTCATATCAGGGTGAACCCCTTAGAGCAGGGATAGCCAAACTTTTTTATCATCGACCCCCTATGGATTACTTGGCGTCAGATCGACCCCAAGTTCATAAAAAAAGTATTATTAATAATAAATTTCTTTATTTGCAATTTTAAGTGAGATTGTGTATGATGCCTTCAGTCCTCCTTCATAATCAACAGTACCAGTCGCTTTGAAAAACGACTTCTAATTGGGTTGATTTCTGATTTTTTCTTTCAGCACCTTAAAAAACTCAACATCTTTGTTTTTCATATCAGGGTGAACCCCTTAGAGCAGGGATAGCCAAACTTTTTTATCATCGACCCCTATGGATTACTTGGGGTCAGATCGACCCCAAGTTCATAAAAAAAGTATTATTAATAATAAATTTCTTTATTTGCAATTTTAAGTGAGATTGTGTATGATGCCTTCAGTCCTCCTTCATAATCAACAGTACCAGTCGCTTTGAAAAACGACTTCTAATTGGGTTGATTTCTGATTTTTTCTTTCAGCACCTTAAAAAACTCAACATCTTTGTTTTTCATATCAGGGTGAACCCTTAGAGCAGGGATAGCCAAACTTTTTTATCATCGACCCCCTATGGATTACTTGGGGTCAGATCGACCCCAAGTTCATAAAAAAGTATTATTAATAATAAATTTCTTTATTTGCAATTTTAAGTGAGATTGTGTATGATGCCTTCAGTCCTCCTTCATAATCAACAGTACCAGTCGCTTTGAAAAACGACTTCTAATTGGGTTGATTTCTGATTTTTTCTTTCAGCACCTTAAAAACTCAACATCTTTGTTTTTCATATCAGGGTGAACCCTTAGAGCAGGGATAGCCAAACTTTTTTATCATCGACCCCTATGGATTACTTGGGGTCAGATCGACCCCAAGTTCATAAAAAAAGTATTATTAATAATAAATTTCTTTATTTGCAATTTTAAGTGAGATTGTGTATGATGCCTTCAGTCCTCCTTCATAATCAACAGTACCAGTCGCTTTGAAAAACGACTTCTAATTGGGTTGATTTCTGATTTTTTCTTTCAGCACCTTAAAAAACTCAACATCTTTGTTTTTCATATCAGGGTGAACCCCTTAGAGCAGGGATAGCCAAACTTTTTTATCATCGACCCCCTATGGATTACTTGGGGTCAGATCGACCCCAAGTTCCTAAAAAAAGTATTATTAATAATAAATTTCTTTATTTGCAATTTTAAGTGAGATTGTGTATGATGCCTTCAGTCCTCCTTCATAATCAACAGTACCAGTCGCTTTGAAAAACGACTTCTAATTGGGTTGATTTCTGATTTTTTCTTTCAGCACCTTAAAAAACTCAACATCTTTGTTTTTCATATCAGGGTGAACCCCTTAGAGCAGGGATAGCCAAACTTTTTTATCATCGACCCCCTATGGATTACTTGGGGTCAGATCGACCCCAAGTTCATAAAAAAAGTATTATTATTAATAAATTTCTTTATTTTTAATTTTAAGTGAGATTGTGTATGATGCCTTCAGTCCTCCTTCATAATCAACAGTACCAGTCGCTTTGAAAAACGACTTCTAATTGGGTTGATTTCTGATTTTTTCTTTCAGCACCTTAAAAAACTCAACATCTTTGTTTTTCATATCAGGGTGAACCCCTTAGAGCAGGGATAGCCAAACTTTTTTATCATCGACCCCCTATGGATTACTTGGGGTCAGATCGACCCCAAGTTCATAAAAAAAGTATTATTAATAATAAATTTCTTTATTTGCAATTTTAAGTGAGATTGTGTATGATGCCTTCAGTCCTCCTTCATAATCAACAGTACCAGTCGCTTTGAAAAACGACTTCTAATTGGGTTGATTTCTGATTTTTTCTTTCAGCACCTTAAAAAACTCAACATCTTTTTCATATCAGGGTGAACCCCTTAGAGCAGGGATAGCCAAACTTTTTTATCATCGACCCCCTCTGATTACTTGGGGTCAGATCGACCCCAAGTTCATAAAAAAAGTATTATTAATAATAAATTTCTTTATTTGCAATTTTAAGTGAGATTGTGTATGATGCCTTCAGTCCTCCTTCATAATCAACAGTACCAGTCGCTTTGAAAAACGACTTCTAATTGGGTTGATTTCTGATTTTTTCTTTCAGCACCTTAAAAAACTCAACATCTTTGTTTTTCATATCAGGGTGAACCCCTTAGAGCAGGGATAGCCAAACTTTTTTATCATCGACCCCCTATGGATTACTTGGGGTCAGATCGACCCCAAGTTCATAAAAAAGTATTATTAATAATAAATTTCTTTATTTGCAATTTTAAGTGAGATTGTGTATGATGCCTTCAGTCCTCCTTCATAATCAACAGTACCAGTCGCTTTGAAAAACGACTTCTAATTGGGTTGATTTCTGATTTTTCTTTCAGCACCTTAAAAAACTCAACATCTTTGTTTTTCATATCAGGGTGAACCCCTTAGAGCAGGGATAGCCAAACTTTTTTATCATCGACCCCTATGGATTACTTGGGGTCAGATCGACCCCAAGTTCATAAAAAAAGTATTATTAATAATAAATTTCTTTATTTGCAATTTTAAGTGAGATTGTGTATGATGCCTTCAGTCCTCCTTCATAATCAACAGTACCAGTCGCTTTGAAAAACGACTTCTAATTGGGTTGATTTCTGATTTTTTCTTTCAGCACCTTAAAAAACTCAACATCTTTGTTTTTCATATCAGGGTGAACCCCTTAGAGCAGGGATAGCCAAACTTTTTTCTCATCGACCCCCTATGGATTACTTGGGGTCAGATCGACCCCAAGTTCATAAAAAAAGTATTATTAATAATAAATTTCTTTATTTGCAATTTTAAGTGAGATTGTGTATGATGCCTTCAGTCCTCCTTCATAATCAACAGTACCAGTCGCTTTGAAAAACGACTTCTAATTGGGTTGATTCTTTTTTCTTTCAGCACCTTAAAAAACTCAACATCTTTGTTTTTCATATCAGGGTGAACCCCTTAGAGCAGGGATAGCCAAACTTTTTTATCATCGACCCCCTATGGATTACTTGGGGTCAGATCGACCCCAAGTTCATAAAAAAAGTATTATTAATAATAAATTTCTTTATTTGCAATTTTAAGTGAGATTGTGTATGATGCCTTCAGTCCTCCTTCATAATCAACAGTACCAGTCGCTTTGAAAAACGACTTCTAATTGGGTTGATTTCTGATTTTTTCTTTCAGCACCTTAAAAAACTCAACATCTTTGTTTTTCATATCAGGGTGAACCCCTTAGAGCAGGGATAGCCAAACTTTTTTATCATCGACCCCCTATGGATTACTTGGGGTCAGATCTACCCCAAGTTCATAAAAAAAGTATTATTAATAATAAATTTCTTTATTTGCAATTTTAAGTGAGATTGTGTATGATGCCTTCAGTCCTCCTTCATAATCAACTGTACCAGTCGCTTTGAAAAACGACTTCTAATTGGGTTGATTTCTGATTTTTTCTTTCAGCACCTTAAAAAACTCAACATCTTTGTTTTTCATATCAGGGTGAACCCCTTAGAGCAGGGATAGCCAAACTTTTTTATCATCGACCCCCTATTGATTACTTGGGGTCAGATCGACCCCAAGTTCATAAAAAAGTATTATTAATAATAAATTTCTTTATTTGCAATTTTAAGTGAGATTGTGTATGATGCCTTCAGTCCTCCTTCATAATCAACAGTACCAGTCGCTTTGAAAAACGACTTCTAATTGGGTTGATTTCTGATTTTTTCTTTCAGCACCTTAAAAAACTCAACATCTTTGTTTTTCATATCAGGGTGAACCCCTTAGAGCAGGGATAGCCAAACTTTTTATCATCGACCCCTATGGATTACTTGGGGTCAGATCGACCCAAGTTCATAAAAAAGTATTATTAATAATAAATTTCTTTATTTGCAATTTTAAGTGAGATTGTGTATGATGCCTTCAGTCCTCCTTCATAATCAACAGTACCAGTCGCTTTGAAAAACGACTTCTAATTGGGTTGATTTCTGATTTTTTCTTTCAGCACCTTAAAAAACTCAACATCTTTGTTTTTCATATCAGGGTGAACCCCTTAGAGCAGGGATAGCCAAACTTTTTTATCATCGACCCCCTATGGATTACTTGGGGTCGGATCGACCCCAAGTTCATAAAAAAAGTATTATTAATAATAAATTTCTTTATTTGCAATTTTAAGTGAGATTGTGTATGATGCCTTCAGTCCTCCTTCATAATCAACAGTACCAGTCGCTTTGAAAAACGACTTCTAATTGGGTTGATTTCTGATTTTTTCTTTCAGCACCTTAAAAAACTCAACATTTTTGTTTTTCATATCAGGGTGAACCCCTTAGAGCAGGGATAGCCAAACTTTTTTATCATCGACCCCCTATGGATTACTTGGGGTCAGATCGACCCCAAGTTCATAAAAAAAGTATTATTAATAATAAATTTCTTTATTTGCAATTTTAAGTGAGATTGTGTATGATGCCTTCAGTCCTCCTTCATAATCAACAGTACCAGTCGCTTTGAAAAACGACTTCTAATTGGGTTGATTTCTGATTTTTTCTTTCAGCACCTTAAAAAACTCAACATCTTTGTTTTTCATATCAGGGTGAACCCCTTAGAGCAGGGATAGCCAAACTTTTTTATCATCGAACCCCTATGGATTACTTGGGGTCAGATCGACCCCAAGTTCATAAAAAAAGTATTATTAATAATAAATTTCTTTATTTGCAATTTTAAGTGAGATTGTGTATGATGCCTTCAGTCCTCCTTCATAATCAACAGTACCAGTCGCTTTGAAAAACGACTTCTAATTGGGTTGATTTCTGATTTTTTCTTTCAGCACCTTAAAAAACTCAACATCTTTGTTTTTCATATCAGGGTGAACCCCTTAGAGCAGGGATAGCCAAACTTTTTTATCATCGAACCCCTATGGATTACTTGGGGTCAGATCGACCCCAAGTTCATAAAAAAAGTATTATTAATAATAAATTTCTTTATTTGCAATTTTAAGTGAGATTGTGTATGATGCCTTCAGTCCTCCTTCATAATCAACAGTACCAGTCGCTTTGAAAAACGACTTCTAATTGGGTTGATTTCTGATTTTTTCTTTCAGCACCTTAAAAAACTCAACATCTTTGTTTTTCATATCAGGGGGAACCCCTTAGAGCAGGGATAGCCAAACTTTTTTATCATCGACCCCCTATGGATTACTTGGGGTCAGATCGACCCCAAGTTCATAAAAAAAGTATTATTAATAATAAATTTCTTTATTTGCAATTTTAAGTGAGATTGTGTATGATGCCTTCAGTCCTCCTTCATAATCAACAGTACCAGTCGCTTTGAAAAACGACTTCTAATTGGGTTGATTTCTGATTTTTTCTTTCAGCACCTTAAAAAACTCAACATCTTTGTTTTTCATATCAGGGTGAACCCCTTAGAGCAGGGATAGCCAAATTTTTTTATCATCGACCCCCTATGGATTACTTGGGGTCAGATCGACCCCAAGTTCATAAAAAGTATTATTAATAAATTTCTTTATTTGCAATTTTAAGTGAGATTGTGTATGATGCCTTCAGTCCTCCTTCATAATCAACAGTACCAGTCGCTTTGAAAAACGACTTCTAATTGGGTTGATTTCTGATTTTTTCTTTCAGCACCTTAAAAAACTCAACATCTTTGTTTTTCATATCAGGGTGAACCCCTTAGAGCAGGGATAGCCAAACTTTTTTATCATCGACCCCCTATGGATTACTTGGGGTCAGATCGACCCCAAGTTCATAAAAAAGTATTATTAATAATAAATTTCTTTATTTGCAATTTTAAGTGAGATTGTGTATGATGCCTTCAGTCCTCCTTCATAATCAACAGTACCAGTCGCTTTGAAAACGACTTCTAATTGGGTTGATTTCTGATTTTTTCTTTCAGCACCTTAAAAAACTCAACATCTTTGTTTTTCATATCAGGGTGAACCCTTAGAGCAGGGATAGCCAAACTTTTTTATCATCGACCCCTATGGATTACTTGGGGTCAGATCGACCCCAAGTTCATAAAAAAAGTATTATTAATAATAAATTTCTTTATTTGCAATTTTAAGTGAGATTGTGTATGATGCCTTCAGTCCTCCTTCATCAACAGTACCAGTCGCTTTGAAAAACGACTTCTAATTGGGTTGATTTCTGATTTTTTCTTTCAGCACCTTAAAAAACTCAACACCTTTGTTTTTCATATCAGGGTGAACCCCTTAGAGCAGGGATAGCCAAACTTTTTTATCATCGACCCCCTATGGATTACTTGGGGTCAGATCGACCCCAAGTTCATAAAAAAGTATTATTAATAATAAATTTCTTTATTTGCAATTTTAAGTGCGATTGTGTATGATGCCTTCAGTCCTCCTTCATAATCAACAGTACCAGTCGCTTTGAAAAACGACTTCTAATTGGGTTGATTTCTGATTTTTTCTTTCAGCACCTTAAAAAACTCAACATCTTTGTTTTTCATATCAGGGTGAACCCCTTAGAGCAGGGATAGCCAAACTTTTTTATCATCGACCCCCTATGGATTACTGGGGGTCAGATCGACCCCAAGTTCATAAAAAAAGTATTATTAATAATAAATTTCTTTATTTGCAATTTTAAGTGAGATTGTGTATGATGCCTTCAGTCCTCCTTCATAATCAACAGTACCAGTCGCTTTGAAAAACGACTTCTAATTGGGTTGATTTCTGATTTTTTCTTTCAGCACCTTAAAAAACTCAACATCTTTGTTTTTCATATCAGGGTGAACCCCTTAGAGCAGGGATAGCCAAACTTTTTTATCATCGACCCCCTATGGATTACTTGGGGTCAGATCGACCCCAAGTTCATAAAAAAAGTATTATTAATAATAAATTTCTTTATTTGCAATTTTAAGTGAGATTGTGTATGATGCCTTCAGTCCTCCTTCATAATCAACAGTACCAGTCGCTTTGAAAAACGACTTCTAATTGGGTTGATTTCTGATTTTTTCTTTCAGCACCTTAAAAAACAACATCTTTGTTTTTCATATCAGGGTGAACCCCTTAGAGCAGGGATAGCCAAACTTTTTTATCATCGACCCCCTATGGATTACTTGGGGTCAGATCGACCCCAAGTTCATAAAAAAAGTATTATTAATAATAAATTTCTTTATTTGCAATTTTAAGTGAGATTGTGTATGATGCCTTCAGTCCTCCTTCATAATCAACAGTACCAGTCGCTTTGAAAAACGACTTCTAATTGGGTTGATTTCTGATTTTTTCTTTCAGCACCTTAAAAAACTCAACTTCTTTGTTTTTCATATCAGGGTGAACCCCTTAGAGCAGGGATAGCCAAACTTTTTTATCATCGACCCCCTATGGATTACTTGGGGTCAGATCGACCCCAAGTTCATAAAAAAAGTATTATTAATAATAAATTTCTTTATTTGCAATTTTAAGTGAGATTGTGTATGATGCCTTCAGTCCTCCTTCATAATCAACAGTACCAGTCGCTTTGAAAAACGACTTCTAATTGGGTTGATTTCTGATTTTTTCTTTCAGCACCTTAAAAAACTCAACATCTTTGTTTTTCATATCAGGGTGAACCCCTTAGAGCAGGGATAGCCAAACTTTTTTATCATCGACCCCTATGGATTACTTGGGGTCAGATCGACCCCAAGTTCATAAAAAAAGTATTATTAATAATAAATTTCTTTATTTGCAATTTTAAGTGAGATTGTGTATGATGCCTTCAGTCCTCCTTCATAATCAACAGTACCAGTCGCTTTGAAAAACGACTTCTAATTGGGTTGATTTCTGATTTTTTCTTTCAGCACCTTAAAAAACTCAACATCTTTGTTTTTCATATCAGGGTGAACCCCTTAGAGCAGGAGCCAAACTTTTTTATCATCGACCCCTATGGATTACTTGGGGTCAGATCGACCCCAAGTTCATAAAAAAAGTATTATTAATAATAAATTTCTTTATTTGCAATTTTAAGTGAGATTGTGTATGATGCCTTCAGTCCTCCTTCATAATCAACAGTACCAGTCGCTTTGAAAAACGACTTCTAATTGGGTTGATTTCTGATTTTTTCTTTCAGCACCTTAAAAAACTCAACATCTTTGTTTTTCATATCAGGGTGAACCCTTAGAGCAGGGATAGCCAAACTTTTTTATCATCGACCCCTATGGATTACTTGGGTCAGATCGACCCCAAGTTCATAAAAAAAGTATTATTAATAATAAATTTTTATTTGCAATTTTAAGTGAGATTGTGTATGATGCCTTCAGTCTCCTTCATAATCAACAGTACCAGTCGCTTTGAAAAACGACTTCTAATTGGGTTGATTTCTGATTTTTTCTTTCAGCACCTTAAAAACTCAACATCTTTGTTTTTCATATCAGGGTGAACCCCTTAGAGCAGGGATAGCCAAACTTTTTTATCATCGACCCCTATGGATTACTTGGGGTCAGATCGACCCCAAGTTCATAAAAAAAGTATTATTAATAATAAATTTCTTTATTTGCAATTTTAAGTGAGATTGTGTATGATGCCTTCAGTCCTCCTTCATAATCAACAGTACCAGTCGCTTTGAAAAACGACTTCTAATTGGGTTGATTTCTGATTTTTTCTTTCAGCACCTTAAAAAACTCAACATCTTTGTTTTTCATATCAGGGTGAACCCCTTAGAGCAGGGATAGCCAAACTTTTTTATCATCGACCCCCTATGGATTACTTGGGGTCAGATCGACCCCAAGTTCATAAAAAAAGTATTATTAATAATAAATTTCTTTATTTGCAATTTTAAGTGAGATTGTGTATGATGCCTTCAGTCCTCCTTCATAATCAACAGTACCAGTCGCTTTGAAAAACGACTTCTAATTGGGTTGATTTCTGATTTTTTCTTTCAGCACCTTAAAAAACTCAACATCTTTGTTTTTCATATCAGGGTGAACCCCTTAGAGCAGGGATAGCCAAACTTTTTTATCATCGACCCCCTATGGATTACTTGGGGTCAGATCGACCCCAAGTTCATAAAAAAAGTATTATTAATAATAAATTTCTTTATTTGCAATTTTAAGTGAGATTGTGTATGATGCCTTCAGTCCTCCTTCATAATCAACAGTACCAGTCGCTTTGAAAAACGACTTCTAATTGGGTTGATTTCTGATTTTTTCTTTCAGCACCTTTAAAAACTCAACATCTTTGTTTTTCATATCAGGGTGAACCCCTTAGAGCAGGGATAGCCAAACTTTTTTATCATCGACCCCCTATGGATTACTTGGGGTCAGATCGACCCCAAGTTCATAAAAAAGTATTATTAATAATAAATTTCTTTATTTGCAATTTTAAGTGAGATTGTGTATGATGCCTTCAGTCCTCCTTCATAATCAACAGTACCAGTCGCTTTGAAAAACGACTTCTAATTGGGTTGATTTCTGATTTTCTTTCAGCACCTTAAAAACTCAACATCTTTGTTTTCATATCAGGGTGAACCCCTTAGAGCAGGGATAGCCAAACTTTTTTATCATCGACCCCCTATGGATTACTTGGGGTCAGATCGACCCCAAGTTCATAAAAAAAGTATTATTAATAATAAATTTCTTTATTTGCAATTTTAAGTGAGATTGTGTATGATGCCTTCAGTCCTCCTTCATAATCAACAGTACCAGTCGCTTTGAAAACGACTTCTAATTGGGTTGATTTCTGATTTTTCTTTCAGCACCTTAAAAACTCAACATCTTTGTTTTTCATATCAGGGTGAACCCCTTAGAGCAGGGATAGCCAAACTTTTTATCATCGACCCCTATGGATTACTTGGGGTCAGATCGACCCCAAGTTCATAAAAAAGTATTATTAATAATAAATTTCTTTATTTGCAATTTTAAGTGAGATTGTGTATGATGCCTTCAGTCCTCCTTCATAATCAACAGTACCAGTCGCTTTGAAAAACGACTTCTAATTGGTTGATTTCTGATTTTTTCTTTCAGCACCTTAAAAAACTCAACATCTTTGTTTTTCATATCAGGGTGAACCCCTTAGAGCAGGGATAGCCAAACTTTTTTATCATCGACCCCTATGGATTACTTGGGGTCAGATCGACCCAAGTTCATAAAAAAGTATTATTATAATAAATTTCTTTATTTGCAATTTTAAGTGAGATTGTGTATGATGCCTTCAGTCCTCCTTCATAATCAACAGTACCAGTCGCTTTGAAAAACGACTTCTAATTGGGTTGATTTCTGATTTTTCTTTCAGCACCTTAAAAAACTCAACATCTTTGTTTTTCATATCAGGGTGAACCCCTTAGAGCAGGGATAGCCAAACTTTTTTATCATCGACCCCCTATGGATTACTTGGGGTCAGATCGACCCCAAGTTCATAAAAAAAGTATTATTAATAATAAATTTCTTTATTTGCAATTTTAAGTGAGATTGTGTATGATGCCTTCAGTCCTCCTTCATAATCAACAGTACCAGTCGCTTTGAAAAACGACTTCTAATTGGGTTGATTTCTGATTTTTTCTTTCAGCACCTTAAAAACTCAACATCTTGTTTTTCATATCAGGGAACCCCTTAGAGCAGGGATAGCCAAACTTTTTTATCATCGACCCCCTATGGATTACTTGGGGTCAGATCGACCCCAAGTTCATAAAAAAGTATTATTAATAATAAATTCTTTATTTGCAATTTTAAGTGAGATTGTGTATGATGCCTTCAGTCCTCCTTTCATAATCAACAGTACCAGTCGCTTTGAAAAACGACTTCTAATTTGGTTGATTTCTGATTTTTTCTTTCAGCACCTTAAAAAACTCAACATCTTTGTTTTTCATATCAGGGTGAACCCCTTAGAGCAGGGATAGCCAAACTTTTTTATCATCGACCCCCTATGGATTACTTGGGGTCAGATCGACCCAAGTTCATAAAAAAGTATTATTAATAATAAATTTCTTTATTGCAATTTTAAGTGAGATTGTGTATGATGCCTTCAGTCCTCCTTCATAATCAAGTACCAGTCGCTTTGAAAAACGACTTCTAATTGGGTTGATTTCTGATTTTTTCTTTCAGCACCTTAAAAAACTCAACATCTTTGTTTTTCATATCAGGGTGAACCCCTTAGAGCAGGATAGCCAAACTTTTTTATCATCGACCCCTATGGATTACTTGGGGTCAGATCGACCCCAAGTTCATAAAAAAAGTATTATTAATAATAAATTTCTTTATTTGCAATTTTAAGTGAGATTGTGTATGATGCCTTCAGTCCTCCTTCATAATCAACAGTACCAGTCGCTTTGAAAAACGACTTCTAATTGGGTTGATTTCTGATTTTTCTTTCAGCACCTTAAAAACTCAACATCTTTGTTTTTCATATCAGGGTGAACCCTTAGAGCAGGATAGCCAAACTTTTTATCATCGACCCCCTATGGATTACTTGGGTCAGATCGACCCCAAGTTCATAAAAAAAGTATTATTAATAATAAATTTCTTTATTTGCAATTTTAAGTGAGATTGTGTATGATGCCTTCAGTCCTCCTTCATAATCAACAGTACCAGTCGCTTTGAAAACGACTTCTAATTGGGTTGATTTCTGATTTTTTCTTTCAGCACCTTAAAAAACTCAACATCTTTGTTTTTCATATCAGGGTGAACCCCTTAGAGCAGGGATAGCCAAACTTTTTTATCATCGACCCCCTATGGATTACTTGGGGTCAGATCGACCCCAAGTTCATAAAAAAAGTATTATTAATAATAAATTTCTTTATTTGCAATTTTAAGTGAGATTGTGTATGATGCCTTCAGTCCTCCTTCATAATCAACAGTACTAGTCGCTTTGAAAAACGACTTCTAATTGGGTTGATTTCTGATTTTTTCTTTCAGCACCTTAAAAAACTCAACATCTTTGTTTTTCATATCAGGGTGAACCCCTTAGAGCAGGGATAGCCAAACTTTTTTATCATCGACCCCCTATGGATTACTTGGGGTCAGATCGACCCCAAGTTCATAAAAAAAGTATTATTAATAATAAATTTCTTTATTTGCAATTTTAAGTGAGATTGTGTATGATGCCTTCAGTCCTCCTTCATAATCAACAGTACCAGTCGCTTTGAAAAAAGACTTCTAATTGGGTTGATTTCTGATTTTTTCTTTCAGCACCTTAAAAAACTCAACATCTTTGTTTTTCATATCAGGGTGAACCCCTTAGAGCAGGGATAGCCAAACTTTTTTATCATCGACCCCCTATGGACTACTTGGGGTCAGATCGACCCCAAGTTCATAAAAAAAGTATTATTAATAATAAATTTCTTTATTTGCAATTTTAAGTGAGATTGTGTATGATGCCTTCAGTCCTCCTTCATAATCAACAGTACCAGTCGCTTTGAAAAACGACTTCTAATTGGGTTGATTTCTGATTTTTTCTTTCAGCACCTTAAAAAACTCAACATCTTTGTTTTTCATATCAGGGTGAACCCCTTAGAGCAGGGATAGCCAAACTTTTTTATCATCGACCCCCTATGGATTACTTGGGGTCAGATCGACCCCAAGTTCATGAAAAAAGTATTATTAATAATAAATTTCTTTATTTGCAATTTTAAGTGAGATTGTGTATGATGCCTTCAGTCCTCCTTCATAATCAACAGTACCAGTCGCTTTGAAAAACGACTTCTAATTGGGTTGATTTCTGATTTTTTCTTTCAGCACCTTAAAAAACTCAACATCTTTGTTTTTCATATCAGGGTGAACCCCTTAGAGCAGGGATAGCCAAACTTTTTTATCATCGACCCCCTATGGATTACTTGGGGTCAGATCGACCCCAAGTTCATAAAAAAAGTATTATTAATAATAAATTTCTTTATTTGCAATTTTAAGTGAGATTGTGTATGATGCCTTCAGTCCTCCTTCATAATCAACAGTACCAGTCGCTTTGAAAAACGATTTCTAATTGGGTTGATTTCTGATTTTTTCTTTCAGCACCTTAAAAAACTCAACATCTTTGTTTTTCATATCAGGGTGAACCCCTTAGAGCAGGGATAGCCAAACTTTTTTATCATCGACCCCCTATGGATTACTTGGGGTCAGATCGACCCCAAGTTCATAAAAAAGTATTATTAATATAAATTTCTTTATTTGCAATTTTAAGTGAGATTGTGTATGATGCCTTCAGTCCTCCTTCATAATCAACAGTACCAGTCGCTTTGAAAAACGACTTCTAATTGGGTTGATTTCTGATTTTTCTTTCAGCACCTTAAAAACTCAACATCTTTGTTTTTCATATCAGGGTGAACCCCTTAGAGCAGGGATAGCCAACTTTTTTATCATCGACCCCCTATGGATTACTTGGGTCAGATCGACCCCAAGTTCATAAAAAAGTATTATTAATAATAAATTTCTTTATTTGCAATTTTAAGTGAGATTGTGTATGATGCCTTCAGTCCTCCTTCATAATCAACAGTACCAGTCGCTTTGAAAACGACTTCTAATTGGGTTGATTTCTGATTTTTTCTTTCAGCACCTTAAAAAACTCAACATCTTTGTTTTTCATATCAGGGTGAACCCCTTAGAGCAGGGATAGCCAAACTTTTTTATCATCGACCCCCTATGGATTACTTGGGGTCAGATCGACCCCAAGTTCATAAAAAAAGTATTATTAATAATAAATTTCTTTATTTGCAATTTTAAGTGAGATTGTGTATGATGCCTTCAGTCCTCCTTCATAATCAACAGTACCAGTCGCTTTGAAAACGACTTCTAATTGGGTTGATTTCTGATTTTTTCTTTCAGCACCTTAAAAAACTCAACATCTTTGTTTTTCATATCAGGGTGAACCCCTTAGAGCAGGGATAGCCAAACTTTTTTATCATCGACCCCCTATGGATTACTTGGGGTCAGATCGACCCCAAGTTCATAAAAAAAGTATTATTAATAATAAATTTCTTTATTTGCAATTTTAAGTGAGATTGTGTATGATGCCTTCAGTCCTCCTTCATAATCAACAGTACCAGTCGCTTTGAAAAACGACTTCTAATTGGGTTGATTTCTGATTTTTTCTTTCAGCACCTTAACAAACTCAACATCTTTGTTTTTCATATCAGGGTGAACCCCTTAGAGCAGGGATAGCCAAACTTTTTTATCATCGACCCCCTATGGATTACTTGGGGTCAGATCGACCCCAAGTTCATAAAAAAAGTATTATTAATAATAAATTTCTTTATTTGCAATTTTAAGTGAGATTGTGTATGATGCCTTCAGTCCTCCTTGATAATCAACAGTACCAGTCGCTTTGAAAAACGACTTCTAATTGGGTTGATTTCTGATTTTTTCTTTCAGCACCTTAAAAAACTCAACATCTTTTTTCATATCAGGGTGAACCCCTTAGAGCAGGGATAGCCAAACTTTTTTATCATCGACCCCCTATGGATTACTTGGGGTCAGATCGACCCCAAGTTCATAAAAAAAGTATTATTAATAATAAATTTCTTTATTTGCATTTTAAGAGATTGTGTATGATGCCTTCAGTCCTCCTTCATAATCAACAGTACCAGTCGCTTTGAAAAACGACTTCTAATTGGGTTGATTTCTGATTTTTTCTTTCAGCACCTTAAAAAACTCAACATCTTTGTTTTTCATATCAGGGTGAACCCCTTAGAGCAGGGATAGCCAAACTTTTTTATCATCGACCCCCTATGGATTACTTGGGGTCAGATCGACCCCAAGTTCATAAAAAAAGTATTATTAATAATAAATTTCTTTATTTGCAATTTTAAGCGAGATTGTGTATGATGCCTTCAGTCCTCCTTCATAATCAACAGTACCAGTCGCTTTGAAAAACGACTTCTAATTGGGTTGATTTCTGATTTTTTCTTTCAGCACCTTAAAAAACTCAACATCTTTGTTTTTCATATCAGGGTGAACCCCTTAGAGCAGGGATAGCCAAACTTTTTTATCATCGACCCCCTATGGATTACTTGGGGTCAGATCGACCCCAAGTTCATAAAAAAAGTATTATTAATAATAAATTTCTTTATTTGCAATTTTAAGTGAGATTGTGTATGATGCCTTCAGTCCTCCTTCATAATCAACAGTACCAGTCGCTTTGAAAAACGACTTCTAATTGGGTTGATTTCTGATTTTTTCTTTCAGCACCTTAAAAACTCAACATCTTTGTTTTTCATATCAGGGTGAACCCCTTAGAGCAGGGATAGCCAAACTTTTTTATCATCGACCCCCTATGGATTACTTGGGGTCAGATCGACCCCAAGTTCATAAAAAAAGTATTATTAATAATAAATTTCTTTATTTGCAATTTTAAGTGAGATTGTGTATGATGCCTTCAGTCCTCCTTCATAATCAACAGTACCAGTCGCTTTGAAAAACGACTTCTAATTGGGTTGATTTCTGATTTTTTCTTTCAGCACCTTAAAAAACTCAACATCTTTGTTTTTCATATCAGGGTGAACCCCTTAGAGCAGGGATAGCCAAACTTTTTTATCATCGACCCCCTATGGATTACTTGGGGTCAGATCGACCCCAAGTTCATAAAAAAAGTATTATTAATAATAAATTTCTTTATTTGCAATTTTAAGTGAGATTGTGTATGATGCCTTCAGTCCTCCTTCATAATCAACAGTACCAGTCGCTTTGAAAAACGACTTCTAATTGGGTTGATTTCTGATTTTTTCTTTCAGCACCTTAAAAAACTCAAAATCTTTGTTTTTCATATCAGGGTGAACCCCTTAGAGCAGGGATAGCCATACTTTTTTATCATCGACCCCCTATGGATTACTTGGGGTCAGATCGACCCCAAGTTCATAAAAAAAGTATTATTAATAATAAATTTCTTTATTTGCAATTTTAAGTGAGATTGTGTATGATGCCTTCAGTCCTCCTTCATAATCAACAGTACCAGTCGCTTTGAAAAACGACTTCTAATTGGGTTGATTTCTGATTTTTTCTTTCAGCACCTTAAAAAACTCAACATCTTTGTTTTTCATATCAGGGTGAACCCCTTAGAGCAGGGATAGCCAAACTTTTTTATCATCGACCCCCTATGGATTACTTGGGGTCAGATCGACCCCAAGTTCATAAAAAAAGTATTATTAATAATAAATTTTTTTATTTGCAATTTTAAGTGAGATTGTGTATGATGCCTTCAGTCCTCCTTCATAATCAACAGTACCAGTCGCTTTGAAAAACGACTTCTAATTGGGTTGATTTCTGATTTTTTCTTTCAGCACCTTAAAAAACTCAACATCTTTGTTTTTCATATCAGGGTGAACCCCTTAGAGCAGGGATAGCCAAACTTTTTTATCATCGACCCCCTATGGATTACTTGGGGTCAGATCGACCCCAAGTTCATAAAAAAAGTATTATTAATAATAGATTTCTTTATTTGCAATTTTAAGTGAGAT
>LKDY01000033.1:0-22665 GCA_002221485.1 Trichinella murrelli | reverse complement strand
AATGTTTTCTTTAATATTTAATCTCGATAGTCAACCAAGACAAAAACGAAAAAATCATCTACTACAAGCAAACGCAGCAAGCCATCCAGCGATGGAGCTCAATCATTCGATAATAAAACAGTCCAAGAGTTTAAAGAGGTAAAGTATTTTATCAAAATTTCTTTCTTTTTTCAGCTGAAATGAAAAATTTCCTTTTCTTTTCAAAAATGTTAATAACTGATTAAAAAGTATACTAATTATTACTGTTTATTTGCTTTGATAAATTATCAAATATGCATTTTATACATAGAATAGAAGCAAGAATAATAATAATAATCTGATTTCTAAAATAAGTTTTGAAAAAATATTAAATAATGAAAAAATTGGTATTACAAATAAACCTCAAAATAAGGCTTTTTAATTGTCTTCTTCTTTATATTAACTTTTCAAAAAATAGTCTACTCAGCTTTCGTTTTCCAAAAACTGAAACAAACATTTACATTAAAATATGAATATTTAGAAATGATTTTTTATTCTCACTTTCAATCATTTATGCACTAGTACAGCTTTAGTGTAAAAAAGCATGAGCAAAGCAATACATTTCAAGCGTATTTTATATTTATTTACTAGTGAATCATCATGTTGACAATGAACAAATATATCTGTTCTTTAAAAATATATTTAAAGTGAAATGCATTGTATTAGCCTTCCGAACGAATGTGATTTAAAAATACTTATTTAATTAAAATTATATATATAGAAAATTAAACAATTTTAATCGAATTATATTATTTATTACATTACAGGCATTTGGAATCATGGATCAAAACAAGGATGGTGTAATTTGCAAGAATGACTTGAAAGATCTTTATGCTACATTAGGTCGATACAGCAATTTATTTATTATATATTTTTAATGAAAATTATCTTTATTATGATAGGTCAAATTCCAAGCGATTCACAACTGGAAGAAATGGTTAAAGAAGCAAGTGGTCCTATTAATTTTACAACTTTCTTGACTTTGTTCGGTGATCGCTTAACAGGTAATTGATTACTGTCGGCAAGTAGTGTTATACTTTATTTTCTTTTTTATACATACATGTATATATATATATATATATATATGTATGAGTATTGGTTTTATTTTGATGAAATAATGCTATTTTTAGGAACTGATCCTGAAGATATCATCATTGGTGCATTTAGAATGTTCGATCCCAAAGATACTGGCTTCATATCAGAAGATCAGTAAGTTATTACGGGAACGTCTGAAACTGAAATGGTTATAATTGTAAATTACAAAATTTTAGACTTAAGAAAATTCTTACCAACTTTCGAGGAGAACCTTTAGATGAAAAAGAAGTAAGCAATATTTTTCATTAACAGTTAGTTAGTTGCATTGGAAAATCCTCATCATATTACAATTAGTCTATTCCATTATAATAATAATTAACTGAAATTGAAAATTTTCTTTAATTGAATATTTTGTTCTTTTACAGTTTTGCCCTTTTTTGTTATAGCTGAAAGATATGTACAAAGCAAACCCACCAATTCAAGGAGGAAAAGTAGACTACAAGGCATTCGCAAAAGTAATCACTACTGGTGCCCAAGAAGAACTTGCGCAAGCTTAAATGTTTGCTTTCACAGTAAAAAAACAGTTAGTTATAATGAAGATGAAAAAAGTTTAGATGTTAATCGAACATTTAAACGTCCCTTAATTTTTTGTGGAACACTTGCTTTAGATATTATGGAGCATTTCATATGATTTTATTTAGAATGCAATGCATCATTATTTAACATTAATTGAAAATTTTGTCTCGATTTAAAATTAGCGTTTGAATGAATGATAAAACCATTACATATTTTATCGTATATCACTTTTATATTTTTTTTATTTCGCATTTTCTACATTTAATATGGTATTCATGACAAAATGGCGTGCCTTATTTGTTAAATATTCCTCATCACTGGACATCATTTTTGCACTACTTTAGTGTCAAGCAGCAGTGCTGCGTGTCTGCTTGAACTTTTCATAATAAAGTTGAATCCAAAATTTTCACTACTGCTGCATATCTATTTTTCATAAATGTAAAACGGTACTATTACTTGTTACGTAATAGAAATTTAAAAGAACAACTTTCAAGAATTGATAGTTACTTGAAAGCAAAACACATTCCAACTGCATAATCATATATAACTGCATATTTAGCTTTTGCTGCATTACTCTGATAAGTTTTTGCCATTTTTCCATTTGTAGAACACCAAGTTCAAATATTTTCAGTTTTAAAAAAAACGTTTTGCGATATAAAAAATCAAAAAATAAATTTAAGCAATTTTGTGTCATAACGTAACAGTATACAATTCAAGTGTAACTTGCACCATAATTTATTTAAACCAAACACCAACGAGCAAAAGTTGCGAAACCAGTGAAAATAAAATAACATTAGCTAAGAATATTTCTGGCATTTACCTTTAATACTTAAAAAGTTGTTTAGAGTACATGGAGAAATTTACACAGTAGTGGCTGTGGCTTTCTAGACTCTTTAAATATCATGTACGACGTGGCATGAAATTGTCTTCAGCAAAATAATAGTTCACCGCTGGTTTATGACAAAATTGACTTTGCCTCAAAAATAATTACATTCACTCATTATTAAAGTAGCTTTTTTCTCACAGTATGGCTACAAAAATTATTTAAAAGCAAACATGCACTCTTAAAATTGTAATAGTAAAAATTATGTTTCTTATAAAACAAATCTAAAACCAAAATAATATGTTTTATTTCACAGAAGATATTTAACGTAACAGAATGCTTGAAAAGTGTATATATAAAAAATGCATATATATGTATGTATGTATGTATGTATGTATATTATTTATTATTATGAAATTCAATGTAAGATATAATTTATTGCTATCACATATCAGTATATTAGTAGTGTAGAATTACTGTCTTTATACTCGTTCTAACATATGCTTATGAACGGGAACTGAAAACAAAAAAGTTGACCATGCCATCCGTTACAATAATTTCTTTGAAAACAACTTACCGATATCGCTTTCGAGATGGTGAACGTGAACGTCTGTATGAACCAGAACGACTTCTCCTTGGAGGCGTTCTACTATAAAAAACAACCGATAAATAAAAAACAGTACACAACAATCATTCATGCCATCTGCTTAATTTGTGTAAGCATATCACAACTAGTTATTTACTGCCGCGCTGCCGTACCCAAAAATAAAAAGCAATGCCACTTCCTCCTCCTTTACATAGCTGCTTTTTGGCATCTTTTTTCGTTTACACAAATATTTTGAAAAATAAAATTCTCCTTTTTTTTACCAATGTAATTTCATGCATTTTGAATACAAAAAAAGAAATACATACATACACATACTACATACATATTTATACGTATAAACAACATTAGAACGAAAACAACGTTCCCCGAAAACAATCTCCGCAGAGGATTTTTTTGTGCAACAGCCAACGTAGGTCTTACCAAAGACAACTGATGGCACGAGCAGTTGAGATGTGTGCGTTGGGGACGTGAGGAAGAGTTAGCGAAGAGCCAAAAGCCAAGACGGCCGCAATCAATCGCGATGAAGTATGTTGAAAAACCGACGTCGCGGAGAAGAGCACAGCAGTTGAGAAGGCATAGCAGTTGTAACGCGCGAACAGTATGTATCCGTTGTTGCAGCTAATATTTCGAACCGAAGCACACTGACACACACAGACATTTTATACACACAGACACACAGACACACGCCCACGCATTTTCACCGACTGCAACTTTTCATTGCAGTTCGGCGCTGTGTAGTAGGATGAAAGAAGCTGTGAAAGTGGGTGAAATCCGACGCGACGCTGAAGACCTTAATCAACACTGGACTGACCAAATTGCCGCTAGCTGAATGCATGGGTCGCTATCTCGATATGAACGATGGAGAAGCGTGAAGTCTTTAAGATGAATCATGATCAACTAATAAGAAGGAATTATAAAGGATGGATATTTCCACCCTTAAACGACTATCCCGGAAAAAGACTTCTACTACTACAACTACTACTTCTATTTTTTATTAAGCTAAATATATAAAGTGACAATTTAACCTCAATTTCGTTACACAATAACCGATAATAAAATTTCTCCCAAAAAATAAATTTCATTACTAATTTATTATTCAAAAAAATTAATTTAAACTAATTAACTTCGTATAATTCATTCTACTCCATCATGGATTTTTCTGGTTACTTTCTGTTCGAAGAATGAAGTAAGTATAAACTCTACTTCTCAAAACTAAAACTTTTTACATATAAACATCGCACCGTAACTCATTCTGTTGTCATATTCAAATAAGGGTCGTTTAACTATTTCATTAAGAATTGAAAGCAAAATAAAATAAAATAAAATTACCTGCGTCGATCTCCACCACGCCTTTCATCATCGTAGCCTCTTGGACCACGATTCCGACGCTGACCATGAGAAAGTTCAACACGCGCCCGGACGCCACACATACGCCTAAATTGTAAAATTTAATTAAACATATAATACCCAAAACTCGTAC
This sequence comes from Trichinella murrelli, assembly GCA_002221485.1. NCBI lineage: Eukaryota > Metazoa > Nematoda > Enoplea > Trichinellida > Trichinellidae > Trichinella > Trichinella murrelli. The sequence continues at coordinate 18,126 of LKDY01000033.1, read as the reverse complement.
ACAGCATCATTTTACACTAAATATTTACCAAAATAATTATTACAATTCCTACAATGTATTATGATAAAACAATTCTGAAACATTCGATAAAATGAAAATAAAATGCAGTGAAAAATCGATTTGATATCCAAAACACTGTTTAAAGCAAAAACTCACGATCCGTCTAACTGCCGAACAGCATCAATAGCATCTCTCGCATCTTCAAATTCAACAAACGCAAAGCCCCATGGACGACGTGCCACCCAAACATTACGAAGGGGACCAAAACGGCCGAATATTTCTTCCAGCTATAAATTGTGCGACTGTAATAATAATAAACAATTTCATTGAAGTAATAATAACGCACTTCGCCTCTGCTAGCTCTTTCAGGTAAACCCCCCACGTAAACTTTACAATCTGCCGGACACTGTTCACGATAAGACATAACGTACGCAATGCAAACGAAATATACTAACAAGATCAATCAAAGAATTCAAACACGCAGCAAGTAAAATTAGTCCAATCTTACAGCAGGACAAGGTTACAGTAATTACAAAAATACGCAAGTTCATACGTTTTATCTTAATTTACATTATATTATTGTATAATAACATATAAAAATTATTTTAAAACTGAAATAAAAAATAAAATATTAATTTTATATCAGCACTTAAAACTTTGAAATTAAATCACACATATTACTGTAGTATTACAGTTTTCTAACAAATCAAACAGTTTTATTTACGATTGAACACAAAAATGTTATTATTGAATTATTTAATAATATAATTATACATAATGTATATCGTAAAAATAATTTTATTGAATATAATGTACTTGCATTCACAAACTTTAAGTCATTAACCTTTCAGAATACTGTAACAATAGTAAAAGTTTCAATGCGGCATTTATTTCTCTTTGCGAGCAAGTTATGTATGAATTTAAACACACTTATTTTTTTCATATTTTTATGAATCGAAAATTATAATAATTTGTATTTTAAATAAGTAAACAAATTTAAATATCGAAATATTTGAAAATAATTTTTCAAATTACATCTATATGAAATGACTTATGTCATTTGTCGCAAAAATTTCACAGGAAATATTAAACTCGGTTTTTTAAAATGTATTAATTTGTCATTTTAAAATGTGAGAATGTGAAGAGCATATTTTTCTAACTCGATGTCGCGTAATACATCAAACAGCCAGTGAAAGTGGAAAATGCACTGAGATCAGATCAAGCAAATCTTACCCATTTGCGTTATCGTATCAAGTTAGTAGGTATTTTATCTACAACAAATGCAGTAACTGTGAAGAAAACAAAATTATACACAAAACACTATTATGTAAGTAAAATAGTGTGATCAACGACCAATAAGTGAACAGTGGGACCGAAGGTGACCAAACCTCATAATTTCGGTGGACTGAAATTGCTTTTATTGAAAATTGTACATTTTAATAGCAGAAACAGTTCATAGATTTTCCATTTATTCTTTGTTCGATTTGATAAAATTAACTTTTTGTTTACTGCACTGCAACTTATGAACTTGATTTTCTTCCTGTCTGTAAAGTTGATAAGCAATTTACCCGACCGTTTTGTTCAGCTTTGGTTTCTTCTGTTGCGTTTGAATGTTATATATATTGCTATTTGCCTTTTTCCTTCCAATTTTAGCAAGCAAAGAGAATAAATATTCAAGGCAACTGAATGAAGTGACGGCGAATCCTTCGGAGAGCGCGTTGCGTTCAAGGAAGTTGAATTTGATATGGCAAAAGTTGAAACGAGCGTACAGTGCAGATCAGTTGGACCCGCTGCTTGATAAAATTCTTGCCCTTGATGCCGAATATATGGACATAAAGAATAGTCAAAAAATTGCAAAAGACATTGCCAGTGTCGAAAAGAGAGAATTTGATTTGAAATTGTTGCGCTTCCTCCAAGAACATGGAACGTCGGCTGAATTGCGAATTTTGGCGAATGAATTGAAGAAGGACGTTGAAAAAGCGAACAGTTACATTTCACTGGAAAAGGGCAGTGTTGTTCCAGCTCGATTTGTCGACAAAAAGCTGAATAAACTTTGGAATCGAGTTGAAGTATTGTCACTCGCCGGACAGGAGCTGCAAAATTTGGAAGATGCTTTTCGTAAGCAGGATGCTTTAAGTCAAGAATATAATGGTAAGTGAAATTCGATTAATTTTTGTTTGTTTTCCATTCAACACTGTGCGAGATGTGAACTTTCTTTTGTCAACATTTGCTGTTGTTTGCTCTTCCAAAGTTATCACTAATGTTACGCTTATTTGTTTTGCAGTAATATATAGATGTAGAAAGTTGCTTTTTTGTTGCACAGTGATTTTTCACAAATGGAATTTCCATTTCGCTATTTGTTAAGTTCGAAGAATTTTCTGTTATCTGTGTGATAAATATATCTACCGTTTCAGCTTTGGCTGCCAACGTTGCCGAAAGAAAACGTCATCCAAGTGATAGCACCGGTTTGGAAGAGTATGAAAATAAGTTGGCCGAGCTGAAAGAAAAATTGAAAGCTTTGCAGAATGGTTTTCAGTCGATTTTGAAGACTGTTGAAGATGCTGAGTTGAAAGCACAAGATCAAGATTTCTCTGAACCGAGTGTGATCGAACTTTGGAATCGAGTTCAGCGTTCTACTTTGCCTAAAGAAAAGCAGCAGTTGTTGAAACAAGAACTACAACAACTGGAAGTACAGATTCGAAAATTGAATTTTTTCGAACAGGATGAGAAAAATTCAAAAATGAAATTTGGCAAGGAAAATTATTTGCTTTCGGCTGAATACAAAGAGAAGTCTCGTAAATTGGAGGATCTTCGTAGAAGGCTTGACAAATTTGAGAAGTATATTTTAAATCAACTTCGATCCGAACTATGAAGCAGCAACAGCACGATATTTCATCAATTTTTTTTATTTCATGGTGCCTAACATATTTGATTTTCAATAAATTATTTTGTTTTTCTTGAAATTTCTCAAAATAATCTGAAAACTTGGAAGACAAAAAATATGTTTATGAATGAACTTTTAATAATAAACATATACTTCAATTCTGCTGTATCGAAAAATAATATACGAAAACTGCTTATTGGATACAATCATCATATTACCCATTCTTTTATATAGTAAAAATATCATCATCACAACCTGAACTGATCATCTATGATACTATAAAATATGTTTCACATTAGTAAGTATAATAACTACAGATTACAACAATTCGGAAAATATATGTTTTCTTCTTAGAATTTTCTTGTATCGCCTAAACACGAAAATAAATTCAAAGGTTACAATTTTATAATCAAAATAAACCTGAACATTTATCAATATGGACGTCGCATTGGTGATCGAGAGCGCCGATTGTATCGATTTTGATATCTTTCATTTCGATAATCAGATCTAAAGAAAAATCACTATTAGTAATAGTGTATGATAAAAATTTATATATAAAAATTCAATTACATTCAAAATAAGATGACAACTAATGATAAAATATCAGAATTAAATTATCGTGCTTACTTTACTAAAATGAACTCAAGACTGACCTGAATAGCAAAGATGAGAAGGAAGTATTTTAGACGCCCAAATAAAGACATCTTCAAAAACATTTTCAAACATTCGATGCAATATAAAAGTCGGTGTATGTCATTCAAGAGGAAATATTCATGCGAAGTAGAGCAAAATATCAAAAAAAGAAAGGATAAGGTAGATTTGTTGTAAAGGGACGAAGTAAGGCGAAGTCGGACGTGTCATGACGCGTAAAGCTTGGCAAAGTGCCAAATTAATGATAAAACGCCGAACATACTTATACTGCCTAAAGATTCTTAAAATTTATAATCTCTAACTTTTGAAAAAAACAAATGTTTTATCAATGGGCATAAATAAACTAACATTAATTAAAAAAATTTTAATATAAATTTAGCCTGATTAAATGCAGACAGTTGTGTCGCATGCAGTTGACCTCACCTTTTATAACGATCATCACGATTGAAATGTGAATTTCGACGACGGCCGCGAGAAAGTTGAACAGTAACTTTCACTCCACATAAATGACTAAAACGTAGTAAAAAATTAATAACAATCTAATTTTATAAATGTGGAATAACAACTAATGTCTATACTTTCAATGTGACTAAAAAATGTTGCAGTTTTTTGAAGTGAAATAAAAAAATAGGATAAATTACGTTTGATCTAATTCACGGATGCTGTCCTGTGCATCTCTGGAATCTTCAAATTCTACAAATGCAAAACCCCACGGATTGCGAGCAACCCATACATGTCGCAAAGGTCCAAAAACTTCGAATTTTTCACGCAGCTAAATTAAAATTCATTATAACATTTTAAAAAATTCAAAAGCATATACTTCATCTTGGCTTGCACCCTGAGGTAAACCACCAATGTAGACTTTGCAACCTGGGGGGCAGGGTTCACGATTGGACATGATTATGTTACAATCAACTTCCTGAAACATGCAATATGTTTCATTCTATTAAATAAAGTAAAATAAAGTATGCTTTAAAAAATATTTGTAAAAAAGTGATCGCTTTCCACACTTTCCTAAATATATAAAAACAATGTCCAGTTGTCACAGTACGCTTTGAGAAATTCAAGTATGCTTAAGAACAAAGCTAGCATATTGTAATGAAAGTTTACAAAACAGAGCACAAAATAATACGAAAAAATAGATATATAATAAAATAAATTAATAAAAATAAACCAATATTTTTTAAATAGATGAAATGTTTCGTAAGTACCAAAAAATTCCAGAGAAACTTCATTGGTTCTTTTTTTTATTGGTTATGTTGGTTTTATATGATTTGCTCATATGTAAATACTTATTATTGGCCTATAGAGCATAGAATTCTATTGGCTACGTTGGCCAAAATCTTTTATTACAAATATTTCTAACTTAAATTTTTGTAGAAAACTAAAATTATATTTATATTTGTAAAACGGAATTCAATCGATTCGGAAGAATCTACCGTCAGGTTCTTCTGATCGTCAATTATCAAAGCGGCAATTTTGAGACTTTACGCGTTCAAAATCGTTCACCGCTCTAAGTGTTAGATCGAGTAGTTCCAATTCACACTACTTCAACGTCTGTGTTGAATATCAGCCTTTCCTTTCAACTGATACCGATCTAATCAATCTTATCAGATTCTTGTGGTTCCTGTTTTCCCACACAGTATCCACACTGTATACAGGAATTAAACAAGATTCGTCTTCACGTGGACTCTTTGGGTCAAGCAAGAAGTACACAATCGTCTTTGTTTACGTAATTCCTTACGCAAACAGTAAATTCAAACGAACGTATAATTATACCTTCGTTTCCGTACACGGTAACTGTAATGACAGTAACAATTGCACTCAATCAACAATAATCGGGGAAATCAAATCTTTACTAACGTCCTAATTTCGTCAATCAATCGATCAAATCGCACGTTTTGTTACTATCTATATCGTACCATGATCTTACAGTAAGAATATGTGATAATTAAGCTACACATTGTTTTCACTGTTCTTAACAATATTCAAATTTAAATATTTCATTTGAAAGGTTCCATTGCTTTTTCCTTGACAGCAGATTCCTTTTATCTTTACATCTGTTTATAGTTTGTACTAAAACGTATACTGTCATTTCATTACATTTTATTAACGGTTATTTCAAAATCCTCTGTTATAACTCTGCCTACGATTTTCTGTCTGATTAGTAGTTTTTACTTATCAGTTGCCAAAAAAAATTGCAGTTGATGAAAGCTGGTCAAAAACATTTTCTTTTGTCATAAATTTGCCTCAGTGAAAACAGAAAAGAGAATAATTGAAATCGATAAAGAATAATATCCCAGAAGAATTTCATTTGAAAACTCTCACTCTGCAAAAACACACGAGCTCTTTGTTCATCTAACATTTATGTGTCGAAACTATAAAGTGATGTTTATGCTGTTTGTATTTGAGCTGTCCTTAAAACAGTAAATGCATGCTAATTGTATTCTAAATTAATTTATTGATCATTTATCTGGAATTTAACAATAGCATTTGTGTACTTTTCCTCTTTTCCGCTTTTTCTTTTCCAAAGGTATTTTTCAAAAGGCTACTTTTCCGCTGTTGCAATTTACTAGTTGCAAGTGTAACAACGTGATGCGCAGGCATGCACGTGACTACCGTACGCCCTGCCCTCTGGTAGCGACGTGATACTAAGGAAGTTCAAGGTTGTTGCTAATTATTATTGCTCTGTGTGTGCTAACGCGTTGCCGTTCTTTTGGTGTGTGTGATTACGAACAGTTGCGTAATAAAACTTGATATCATGACCGATAGTAAGGATTGTAACATTGGTGACAAGAGTGGGATTGCGACGCCGTCGTCTGTTCTTCGCGTGGACCAGGTAACGTTCAGGGCTCCAGCCCCGTTTTCTTTGGGTACTGATGCTAGCGTGTGGCTCGCGCGTATGGAGGAGTACCTGCAACAAAATGGAATTCCACGCGACCGTTGGACAAGCGTCGCCCGTTCATTCCTCAGTGACGATGTCTATGCTCAAGTAATGCAGTGGCCTCTGAGAGTTAATGCGCCGTTCGCTGACTTTGCTAAAATGTTCGCTGAGCGGTATTCTCCCATTGAATCGACCCTCGACGCCCGAGCCAAGTTTGTTTCCCGTCGGCAACTTGCCGGGGAATCGTTGAACGCATATGCTGATGCGATAATGCTGCTTGGACGTAAGGCCAACTGTGATGATACGCTCGTGAGAGACCAATTCTTTCTGGGCCTACGAAACGCCGAACTTAAACGGCAATTGTACTCCAGTCGAAACGAGCCCTGGCAACAGTTTTTGTCCATTGCTCGAGAGGCGGATTTTGCAAATCAACTTTTCCCCACTGACTCCGCCCACGCTGGAGTTGTACAACCCCCGTCGGAAAACGAACGTTTCCAGCCAACACCCTCGCCGGATGCGGAGACGGCTGACCAGCACCGTGCAATCAGTGCCGTTCGAGCCGATACGCCATCTGATGTTGACCGCCTGGCCGAAGCCCTACGCCGCGTCCTAGCGGAGGAAATTCGAGGCCCCATTATGTCACCACTCCAGCAGCATAGACGTGCCTACCGTAGACCTAATGCTGCCCGGGCACGCGAACCACGTTGTTACAACTGCGGCGGCCAAGGCCACCTATCACGCCAGTGCCCGAGCGTACGGAGACAGAACCAAACTCGTCGCCCGGGAAACGACCAGCCCTCGGCATAGGGAGCGTGCCGAGGGGGCCACAATCTATACGGCTCCCAACGCCACCGACCGGACGTTCCCAACAGGAAGCCGTGCACGTTGTCGCTTTCACCAAGCCATCATCGATCTTCGTACAAGCCAACGTCGCCGGCACCGACTCCCGACTTCTACTCGACACCGGCGCTGCAGTGACCCTTATTAGTGAAGACTTGTTCAACAGTTTATCGCCGAAACGAGAACTACAACCTGTATATGTTCGCCTATTATCCGCGAGCGGTGACCTTCTGGACGTCCTGGGAACATGCCGACTGCCCATCCGTTTTGCTGCACAGTCCTTTGCTCATACACTATTCATCGCGAGGAACCTTACATTCCCCGGCCTTCTTGGAGCCGACTTCCTTCTGAGCAACGGCTGCGTCATCAATTTGGACGACAACGTTCTACGCGTCGGCTCAACTGAAGTCCATCTCGAACACAGCAGCCAAATACGTACGGCCGACACTTCCACTAAGCCATGTCTAGCGGTGCTTCGAGACACTGTTCTCATCCCTGGCCAAAGCGAAATTTTGGTCTACGCTTGCTGCTCCGCCATTCCGGAACGCACCGAATGCGTCTTTTCGCCGTCACCGCTGCTACCGGACCGCCACGCCGTCGTCGCTGCTAATTCCGTGGGAACAGTGACTTCCGACAGTCGAATAGTGGTTCGCCTGCTAAATCCTGATCCTGCACCGGTTACCCTATACGCCGGATCAACTGTCGGTGAGCTAACGCCATTGCCTGAGGCCCACAGCGTACGGTACGTAAACCAAGTCGTACCTCCGTCCGGCGCGACCGACCACAACTACCGTCGCATTATCGACGAGATGCTGCCTCCTCTGGAAGAATTGGACGCACACAGCCGGAAAGCACTGCGATCCGTCCTTTGGAAATACCGTCGTTGTATCGCAACATCTGACGAAGATATCGGCCATACCGAGCTTGCCTCCCACCGCATTGACACGCGAAATGCCGCTCCTGTGAAAGTACCACCACGACGACTGCCGCCAGCCCAGCGCCCCGACGTGCAACGAATGGTCACCGATATGCTCAACCGGAACGTCATCGAACCGGCGAACAGTCCTTGGTCAGCGCCCATCGTCATCGTGCGCAAGAAAGATGGCTCTCCGAGGTTCTGTGTTGATTTCCGTCGGCTCAACGACGTGACCACCAAAGATGCCCACCCTTTGCCGCGTATCGATGATACATTGGAAGCACTCTCTGGCGCTCGTTGGTTCTCCACACTCGACTTTTCGAGTGGCTATTGGCAAATCCCAGTTGAGGAAGCTGACCGTCCGAAGACGGCTTTTAGCACACCGTTCGGACTGTACCAGTTTCGTGTCATGCCATTTGGCTTATGCAACGCGCCGGCCACATTCCAGCGGCTCATGGACGTTGCACTTCGCGGACTTACGTGGTCGTCCTGCCTTGCATACCTAGACGACATTATCGTCTTTGGCCGCACAGCACGGGAGCATACCGACCGTTTGGAACGCGTGTTGCAGCGTATAGCGGAGACCGGTTTGAAGCTAAAACCTCAAAAATGCCACCTCATGCGGAAGACCGTACGCTTCCTCGGCCACGTTTTATCCGAGAACGGTATTTCCACGGACGAAGAAAAGATCCGCGCGGTGAAGGAATGGCCGACGCCCTGTTGCCCGTCGGAAGTCCGTCAATTCCTCGGCCTTGCGTCGTATTACCGCCGTTTTATCAAAAATTTTTCAATGGTCTCGGCCCCGTTGAATGCGCTCCTCCGAAAAGGCTCCCATTGGAAATGGACGGCCGAGTGTCAGACTGCTTTCGACCAATTAAAACATATGCTTTGTACGGCCCCTGTATTGACGTTTCCTGATTTTAACGTGCCGTTTATTGTCGACGTCGATGCCAGCGCCGAAGGCATCGGCGCAGTGTTGTCTCAGCCGTCCCATGGGAACGAACGAGTTGTAGCTTACGCGAGTCGTACACTAACCAAAGCTGAGCGTCGCTACTGTGTCACACGTAAGGAACTTCTAGCGCTCGTGTGGTCAATCAAGGAGTTCCGACCTTATTTATACGGCCAGCAGTTTGATGTCCGCACTGACCATAGCTGCCTGCGTTGGTTACGCAACTTCAAAGAACCGGAGGGGCAGGTTGCCCGCTGGCTCGAACAGCTGGCTGAATACGATTTCAACGTGCTCCACCGGCCCGGTAGAGCCCACTGCAACGCGGACGCATTGTCGCGCCAACGTTGCCCGCAGTGTGGAATCTCCTTCGCGGCTGCCGCGACGTCACCTATTGCGGCCAAGGAAGAAGTGTCTTCCTCAAGATGCTTGCCAATTGCTGACATCCACACATGGCTGCAAGCACAGTCCACCGACCCCACGCTGTCAGTGCTGCGGAATTGGCTCGACGCGAATCGGTGGCCCCGTCACTGCCCGACATCCTCAGACCCGGACCTCCGGTCCCTGTGGAGGGACGGGAGAGGGGTGTTCCGGGTGGACGAGAACGGTCTTTTGCGACGTAGGCAAGCCAGCGGCGACCATGTCGTTGATCAGCTACTCGTTCCAAAGGAACTGAGAAACGATGTCCTTGCGGCCATGCACAATAGCACGTTCGGTGGCCATTTTGCGTCCCGGCGAACCCTGGATAAACTCCAGCGACGCTACTTCTGGCCACGGATGAGGAAGGCGGTGGACGCGTGGTGTCAGGCCTGCCGCACATGTGCCGCGCGAAACGAACCGACACGGAAAGCCAAGGCGCCCCTACAGATGCCAGAAACGTCCTGTGCGTTCCAAACACTGGCCATGGACTTTTTGGGCCCCTTGGAAGCGACGCCCAAAGGTTACCGTTACATTCTGGTCGTTTGCGATTACTTCTCAAAATGGACCGAGGCGTATCCAACGCGCTCCCAAGCGGCCACGGAAGTTGCTGACGCATTGGTTGGCAACTGGTTCTCGAGATTCGGCGCGCCCATCCGCCTGCACTCTGACCAAGGGAGGAGTTTCGAATCCTCACTGATCAGCGAGGTTTGCAAGATCTTCGGCGTGGAAAAGACGCGGTCCTCGCCCTACCACCCGCAGGGCAATGGGCTTGTGGAACGCGCCAACCGAACGCTGTTGAATACGCTGGCCAAACTTTGCCACGAATCCCAGGACCGCTCATGGGACCAGCTGTTGCCCCTGGCGACAATGGCCTACAACAGCACAGCACATGAGACGACCGGACAATCTCCATTTTGCATGCTGTTTGGTAAACAAATGAGCCTACCGCTGGATATAACGTTAGACGCGCCGCCCGGAACGGCATGCAACGCCGAAGACTACGTTGTCCAGTTGCGGGAGAACCTGCAAAAAGTGCACAGCATGGCATTCGAGCGGTCTCGCCATGAGCAGCAGCGCCACAAGGAAATCGCTGATCGGAAAGCGACGGCGAATCGCTTTGAAACTGACCAACTGGTATGGCTCAAAATCCCACAAAAGGGCAAGATGGACATGCGATGGTCTGGACCACTCCGCGTAGTGAAGCAACTTGGCGCCGAGACGTACCGCGTTCAAGATGTCAGAAGACCGCGGCGACGTTTGGTCGTTCACAGCGACCGGTTGAAGTCATACCACACCGGCACTCATCAAGATGCAACCACCGGCGACAGTGAACCACCAGGAGGATATGGTGATGTCCTCCGCACAACTTGGACGTTCAAGCAGCCCACTGTCAGACCCGATACGAGTAGATCCCAAGCACCGGAGGACGTCCAGGGACAGGCCGCAGAACAGAACCGACCACAGCGGGTGCGGCGACCGCCCCGACGCTTTGACGATTATGTGCGGTACAACTAATGTTGGAGGTCTAGGGACAGACCTCCCTAGAGGAAGGGGCAGTGTAACAACGTGATGCGCAGGCATGCACGTGACTACCGTACGCCCTGCCCTCTGGTAGCGACGTGATACTAAGGAAGTTCAAGGTTGTTGCTAATTATTATTGCTCTGTGTGTGCTAACGCGTTGCCGTTCTTTTGGTGTGTGTGATTACGAACAGTTGCGTAATAAAACTTGATATCATGACCGATAGTAAGGATTGTAACATTTGCTTTAACCTTCTTTTTTGAGATTAGCTGTATGGAAAAGACTGTGGATTATTGAAGTTCTCTTCAAAGTTTTACTGAATTTTACTTCTAGTTGATAGTCTTTAAAACTGTAACTAATACAGTTATAGATAATAAAATATAGGAGTATACAATAATGTTATTAAAACTCAGCATCAGTAGATGAATGTGATTTGTTTAAGTATTCACAAAGTACTAAGTAGTATCTACAAAATGAGACATAAATCAAAATATTTCTGCTGTTGTGTATTGAATTAATATAATCCAAAATTATTGCGAATGTAACTTGATTATCTTTTATTTTTCACATACTGTAGCATATAGAAAAATAGTTAGTTAGTCACGAAAATATATAGCGTGTGTGTGTGTTGAAGTTAGTGTGTCGAATAAACAATTACCGCTTCTACCGAGTTTTGATCATGGCAGAAACATAACATCTACTATTTGTTGAAACAAATTGCGTTAAAAATTGAACATATTACAGGCATTTTACACACATTTCTGTAGTGTAGGGTTGATTAAACTCTAAAAATCCAGGTCTAAAACAGATTTCCCTAACGAACTACGCCTACTTTTTGTCATCTAAATTTCATTGCTTGTCGCGCAGCTAAATTTTAATGGTTGTCAGTCTGATGTGAATAGGTTGCTTAATGAAAGAACTGCTTGACTCTAAATTGCCTAAACTAACAGGAAACGTGGGGGAAAATCACTATGCAAATTCATAAACGAACAACGTTTCAATTTAATGAAATTCAGTTGCGGGCATCAGAGCAGCAGCCAATGAAATTTACTGTAAAAAAGTAGGCGGAGTTCGTTGGAAAAATCTGGTCTACACCGTCCTAAGCGTTTCCATCAGTTGGGTTTGGTGAATTTCATTATCTTTTTCGCTTTTACCATCAGCAGTCCCATAAAATTGTCCAACTCTGTCAACACCTTCACTGACCCTCTCTCTTTTGCAATGCAGCTTTCTGCTTCATCGTCTTCTGATTTCACATGGTCTTGTTCTGGGTTTTCTGGCAAACTACCTTCTCCTCTGACTAGCCAAGCAGGACCGTATCACCAGATTTGGCTCAAAGTCAGTCGTTCAATTGCGGCTTAATAGATTTGCCAGATTTGACCTCGTCAGACAGTATCTCTAATGTAACGACCCAACCAATTGCTGTAAGGTTTCGACTCAGTTCTGGAAGAAAGGTTTCCATTTTATAGAACATCTCTTTATCCAATGTAACGTGACCTTACTGTCCACCAAGCAGTTCAAGCTATAGATTCTCACCTTCAATCATTTTTTTGCGAAGGTGACCAGTTTGGTCACCAGCAGGCCTGCCATTAGCTCCAAGAGCGGGATTATCATCGTCTTCAGAGGGGGGACGCCAGGAAACTTGAGATTTGGCATTCACTATCGTTGAGGTTGTGCTGTGGCCTTTCTTACTCACCGTATACCACTGTCTCATAGGCCATTTCTGATGCGTCTTCAAAAACGGGCAGTTCTATTTTCTTAATCTTTTCACAAGAAAACAGGATGAGACATATTGGAATTTAGATGTTTTTTGCCTCATGTAATCCTTATCTGCCATTCTCGCTGCATGTCTAATGGTATACGACAGCTCCAATGCCCTCAGTTGATGTGTCAGCAGTGAGCACAATTACCCATTTTGATGAAAATGAGTTGGTAAGCCGGAGGGATGAATTCAGAAGCCTATTTGTCAGCTACCGTTTTTCTTTGCTCTCTTGTCCAGTTTCAGCGTGAATTTTTCCTGAGCAGCTAATTTAGTGTAGCGCTCGTCGGTGCTACGTGATTTCGGACCATCGCGAGAGGTTAAGAGTTTATTAGACAAAGCACAAAACAGCGAAAACAAGAATGACAAAATAAGAAAGACGAAATACCAGCCGCAACGCACACGATCCCCAGCTTCCGACTTGGCATTCCTTACTGTCGATGTCCTACAAAATAAAACGGTCGCTGTCACACTACCCCTCTCTTTCATAGACGTTCGTCCAGAACTTTTCTTAAGGGGTGTAATCCCGCAGGTAGCCGGGTGGCCGTCGTCTTCGTGTCAGCCTTCTGACCTTCATCTCTGACGCGGGTGGGGAGGCGGCCTCAGGCGGCTGATGTTCCTGCTGCCTGGTGGTGCCGCCTCAGAAAGACCGGTCTCCAGAGGACTCTCTGGCGTGGTAGCGCTTCATCCGGTCAAAGTGTACCACCAGTGAGCAGCACTTTTACTCTTGGTGTCGTACCCGGTACATTTGGGGCACCATTACCTCCACTATCAGGTAGAGCCCCACCCAGCCGCGGTCGAGCTTCCGTCTTCTTGGCACGGTCAACCACACGCGGTCGTTCTGGCGGAAGTGCGTCTCATTTGCATGGCGGTTGTACAGGCACTTCTGTCTACGCTGCTGCGTTTTCAGGTGGTCCCTCACGAGCTCGTGCACACGGTCGATGCGCTCCCGGGTTTTCCGGATGTATTAGTGTAGCCCTTGGTTTTCTTGCGCCGGCGGGTTCCCAATCTGCACGTCCAACGGCAGCCGCAGCTCTCGTCCAACGGCTGAACATGGAGATCGCAGGCGTCACTCCCGTGCTCTCGTAGTACGCCAGTATGACAAAAGGCAGCATGTTGTCCCACTGGTGCGGGTTCCCATCGACCATGTTGGACAGCATGTACAGGAGCGTTTGGTTGAACCTCTCCGCTTGTCCATTCCCTTGCGGGTTGTATGGCGAGTATCGTGTCTTCCTGATGTCGAACAAGCGGTGAATCTCCATCATCACAGACGCTTTAAATGAGCGACCTTGATAGATGTGCACGTAGTCAGGGGAGCCAAAGTACGCGATGTACTTCTCCACCAACACCTTGGCCACAGTTCCGGCTTCCATGTTAGTGAGGGGGAATGGGGCCGTCCACTTGGCGAAGTAATCCGTCAGGAACAAGACGTACCGATTCCCAGACAAGGTCCTTTCCAGCGGTCCCAGGATGTCCACGCTGACTCGATGCAGGGGGTATCCCGCGGTTATGGCCTACATTGGCGCACAATTGTTCTTCGTCGGGCCTTACGTCCTCGCACATTGCATGTATGTGCGGAACCAAGCCCTCACGACGCCGCTCATATTGGGGCAGTAGAATCGGCTTCTCACACGTGCCAATGTCCGACGCTCTACAAGGTGACTTGCGTACCAACTACCGTGCATGATTGCATGACTTCATTTCAGAGGGTTCAGGGCATCAGATCCTCCGTAGCCCCTTCCTCAGAAGTGAGTCCGCGGCGATATCGCCAGATGAGGCCATACTCCTCCAGCCAACTGCGCCGCTGTTTCCACAGCACGTGCATGTCACGGCTACAATCAGGGGTATTTTACCGGCCAGTTCGCGCCACACAACCACTGCCGCAGTAGATGGATTTCTGGATCTGCCCGCTGGGCGCTCAGCAACTGTTCTCCGAATATCTCGGTGACGTATTCAGGCGCGTGGAAGAGTGCGCATGCACTACAATCTACCAGCAATCCACATTGTGTACAACTGGCGTGAGATAGTGCATCGGCGTTGCCGTGCAGGCGTCTGGCACGGTGTTCCACTTCAAAGTCCAGCTCTGCTAGATTCTCCAGCCACCGGGCTACATGCCCCTCTGGTTCCTTAAAATTCCTCAACCAGAGCAAACAGTTATGGTCCGTGCGCACCAGGAATCGCTGGTTATAGAAGTATGGCCGGAACTCACGCAGGGCCCATAGCAAGCAGAGCGTTTCTTTCCCCGCTGCACCACTCAGCCCGGGAAACGCCTTTGGGAACAGCCAGCGCAAGTGACCAGCATAATCCCGCATACTTTCACCCCGCTGCTGTTTACGCCGGAAAAACACAGCGGAGAACCTCTCTGAGCCGGTGCGCACACCGAAGGCTTCAAACAGGGCTGATTTCAGTCCATCGTAATCGTCCGTCTCCTGGACGTACAAAACCTTCATTACGCCCCGCACCTCCTCATTAGTATGATAGTGAACAAGGGATGCTCGTCTCTCCGGGGCTATACGGGCGGCACGGTAGTACATTTCCCTGTGTTTGAACCAGGTCCCTACTTTCGATAACATGATTAGTACCTCTGGCGGCCTAACCCATTCCGGCCCATCTGATGAATTTTGTTAAGCATAAACTACCAAAGTGAATAGCGTGCAACGCAGTTGTGCGCGGAAGTGATGAAGGGAAGTAAAAATTGATAACGCTTCTTATATACATGCGGAAATGACGTCACAGCGTCACGCTCTGACGCTCAGCTCTATCGTAGGCTAGAGCTTCCGCCTTACTTCCGAAGACTAAAGGTCAGGAGAATGCTTTTCCCAACACCATCGATCCTGCCGCGCTCACCATTTGTAGCGCTCATCAGTGCTACGTGATTTCAGACCATCGCGAGAGATTAAGATTTTATTAGACAAAGCACAAAACAGCAAAACAAGAATGACAAAATAAGAAAGACGAAATAACGCCGCACCGCACACGATCACCGGCTTCTGACTTGGCGTCCCCTCTGTCGATGTCCTACAAAAATGTGGGCGTGATATGCCACCGAGATCTACACTCTTTCCACATTAGCACTTTACACAACATTGGCAGTTTAAGACAAACAGCCTCAGTATAACGCTGCACATATCGAGGAAGGATCACAATTTCGCAAAGTTCGCACGTATCACCTGTGAATGCCTGGTACAGTTTCTCAGGTCTCAGAATCAGGTATGAATCAACTACCAGTCGATCAACCAGTCCTGTGGAAAAATCTGAAGCGCATATTCGAATCTTGTCGTTCAGCTTTTTCACAGTAATGATTAGGGCAGCACAAATTCATCTGTCATCTGGCCTCTGTACACCCATATTGACATATTGCTCCAACTGTTTCCCACAGCATCATGCATTGTGAATGCCATTACAAAAGACTTTTGAAATACTGGCACAGCTCTGTCTTTGAGCGCAACGTGTGTCTGTACCTTAGTACAGTGTTCAAGGCCATCTACAACACTTCTGGATATTCGTTTCACACATCACCATGTGCACGCGACTCAATCGCATTCACTGCTTTCTTGTATATAAAGAGAGAGCGAAGAGTGCCATCCGCATACAACCTGCGGTCTCCCTGCTTTTCTGAGATTTCTGAGAATGCTTACTTACAACAATGGATAATATAAAAGCAGCTTTCTGCTATACAGAACTTGTAAAGTTTTTTTTACACATTTAATATTGAATTTATATTTACATATGCAACTTATTGGTGAATTTTGCTATAAGTAATTTAACAAATGATAAAACAAACAAGCATCTGAAAAATATCTGTTGAGATTTGCTTTTTTAATGTATTTCAATTACAACATGATTAAATTTTCAATCCAGCTATACGTTTTACAGCTATAGGTGTATGAGTATATATCACATACTACATTTATGAATTACTTATCGAATTTGTGAAAAAGCAAAATAACATTTTCCGATCTTCCGCTAAATCTCCATTGTATTGCCTATTAGTTGTTCCACTAGAGTTTAGCTGAGCAGGGGATCCATCACGGGAGAGATGTCTTTCTGGCACCTTTGCCCTAGTACAAGTGCACCACATATCTGCCACAGTGCATTCAATACGAGTCAGGAATAAGTGAACCCCAGGATGTTGTGGGCATTTTCCTTCCATACATTTCCTGCCTCTTGACTTCTCATTGGTGCATGTCACATCTCTGTTTGGCGCGTTCATTTCTAAACCTGCAATTTCAAATACAATAGAAACGTCAGAATTCTTAGTTATGTAGTTATTACAGAAATAAATTATAAAAAGTAAAAATTATATATATTTCTCCGTTACGAATATATGAAGAAATAAAATAAATACAGCTCAAATTTCTACCTATACATAAAATGGTAAAGTAATATTAATAATCAGTCAACAGTGCATATAAAATACTGAAATTCACTATAAAAATAGATAATTTCAAGTCAAGTATATAAAACAAACTTTCACAAGTTCTACTTATTTATAAAAGAGTTTATGCGTTATACGTTGAGCAAATGCAAGACGTGAGAAGAAAAAATGCTGCTGCGCATCTACACGGTAATGATAATTTAAAATGCAAGTTTTCTATCTACATACTGTATTACAGTAAAATTTTTTGTTTACTATTTCTCATTGAAACAACAGTTTACTTAATATTCTGACTGCCTTGCAGCATTTTCTCATTCTTGCGAATTTCTAATTTTACAGTTTAATTCGTTGAAGGACTACTGTAATTGATATTATAATAAAAATTTTTAATCTTTATTCTTTAAAAGCCATGTTTTAACTATATTGAAATTTCTTAGGATGTAAAAGCTTTTATTTTTTGCCTCTTAAGTTTACTGCACATTTAGTTAATTTTGAAACAAAGATTTTTAGCATTAATATTTTAACGACATTCTTGAAATATGCACTGATGAGCTCTTTTTCAGTATTTTTTTTATTTTTTAGCTGCAAAGTAGCTAGCAATTACATATACCTAAATGAATGCAATGCTAAATGCCAATAAGTTTGGCATTAAAAATAATAGCCATCAGCAGAATAATGAAATGAAATGATAAATTTACTTTCATTTCTTTGCTAACGTTTATCTGCATTTTTTAATGAATTTCACTGAAAAAAAATTGTCGCTGTAACAAATTAAACGCTAACACGTGCCTTAGAATTCAATAGTATTACTGTGAAACTGATGCTTGAATTGTAAAGTCTTAGGCTGACTTTTTACAAAAGCGTTCTTAAAATAGACAGATACAGAGACAGATGTTGTTTTTGCTCTATGATTTCTAAACTTGAGTTTTGT
>LKDY01000314.1:0-37998 GCA_002221485.1 Trichinella murrelli | reverse complement strand
AGTTGAAAGAGAGTTTATAAAAGTAAAGTTGAAAGAGAGTTTATAAAAGTAAAGTTGAAAGAGAGTTTATAAAAGTAAAGTTGAAAGAGAGTTTATAAAAGTAAAGTTGAAAGAGAGTTTATAAAAGTAAAGTTGAAAGAGAGTTTATAAAAGTAAAGTTGAAAGAGAGTTTATAAAAGTAAAGTTGAAAGAAAGTTTATAAAAGTAAAGTTGAAAGAGAGTTTATAAAAGTAAAGTTGAAAGAGAGTTTATAAAAGTAAAGTTGAAAGAGAGTTTATAAAAGTAAAGTTGAAAGAGAGTTTATAAAAGTAAAGTTGAAAGAGAGTTTATAAAAGAAAAAAAGAAAGAGAGAGAAAAAAAGAAAGAAAGAAAGAAAGAAAAAAGAAAGAAAGAAAGAAAGAAAGAAAGAAAGAAAGAAAGAGAGAAAGAAAGAAAGAGAAAGAAAGAAAGAAAGAAAGAGAGAGAGAGAGAGAGAGAGAGAGAGAGAGAGAGAGAGAGAGAGAGAGAGAGAGAGAGAGAGAGAGAGAGAGAGAGAGAGAGGAGAGAGAGAGAGAGGAGGAGAGAGGAGGAGGAGGAGGAGGAGGAGGAGGAGGAGGAGGAGGAGGAGGAGGAGGAGGAGGAGGAGGAGGAGGAGGAGGAGGAGGAGGAGGAGGGGGAGGAGGAGGAGGAGGAGGAGGAGGAGGAGGAGGAGGAAAGGATTTTTCTGTCGGATTTCTACTTATATAGGAATCCCTCATACATTCTGGACCAATAGGAGAACTCATCTTAGTGACAGCCAATGGAACGTGGGAGAATGAAATTTGCATATAAGGACGACCAATAGAGTGCGACGTCGTGACAGCCGGTGGACCAATGAAATTTGCTCATGATGACAACCAATAGTTGCATATAATAACGACCAATAGGATGAGACATCGTGACAGCCGGTGGACCAATGAAATTTCCTCATGATCACAGCGAATGGAACGCGTTTAGTGACAGCGAATACGACGTGGGAGAATGAAATTTGCATATAATGCCGACCAATGGAAAGCGTCCTAATGCCAGCCGGTGGACCAATGAATTTGCTTTTGATGACAGCGAATAAAATGCGTCATAGTTACAGCCAATGAGACAATGAAATTTCCAGTTGATGAGGGCGAATAGAAAGCATCATAGTGACAGCCAATGGGACATTGTACGATTTAATTCGCATATTATAAAGTAGGTATAATTAGCTACTTCTTAAAAATCTTAAAGTTGTGTATACTTATAGAAGTTTACACGTATATCATTTGTGATTCATTCTATAAACTGATTGACACCTCACGTACACATAAAGGCGAAAAGTAACAAAAATTGACTTCCAATGTATGTCTTCTTCATTAGTTACCAGGATTCCTTGGTTATCACAGATTATATGGATTTCAGAAAATATTTTCCAACGGCTGAATTTTTAGACGAAGTCGTTCAGAAAACTATCAGGCTTGTTGACGTTGTCGAGACGCTGATTCTCTTCCAGGAGCGCTACGTGCTAGGTTGCTTGATCACTACAGTGTGTAGTGGTGACACCCAACTAATCCTGGACAATGAAATGATACGTATTTGTAGCAGAATATGAACTTCCTTGCATGCTAATTCCAGTCAGTCCAGTGGTAGTCACTAGGGACCTGAAAAATAACTCGTCCGTGAATTAATATGTGGAGTGGTATGGAGTGGGACATCATATTGTTGGTTACAAACAAAACGCAAGGGACAAAACGTTTTCTAAAATTCTATCATATTTGTCAGATTCACTGTGTGAGGTACTGACAAATTCTGTTCTGATAAGATGCAGTTGCATCAACGAGACGGTGATGTTTGTGATCGTTGAGTAACCTGAAATACCCCAAACAGACTACTTCTATCATCATTTGTGTTACTCATGTTCCGCTGACTGTCTGCCTAAAGGGGGTACCAAACTTAGGTCCACCGTCTGATCACAGGTATTACTGAGTGCAAATGCCATTGAAATGCTCAAGAATAGCAAATTACATGCGGCTTTCAACAGAAATTGAAAAATCAGGCTACTGCTAAGCTATCAAATCAATGAACACAAACGTCAAGGCTACGTTTGAAAATTTTCATGTTAAGGAAACTGAGAGTAAGGGTGATAAAATATGATCACATGTCGTTACATTCAAAGCTAAATTCAATACTTCACTTAATTTGCTATATTTTGGCAATTCAGGTGAATGTAGATGTGAGTAGTAATAAAATAGTTGGTATTATTGACGTGATTTTACATTAGAGGTTGCGGAAATTATGTTTGCTGAACGTAATGAAAACTAGCCATTGAATTCCTTCTAATAATTTGCAAAAACATAATCTTGCAATATTTCAGATCAACAGCATAATCAGCGTTCAGCAGCCACTGATATTCAGGTGAGCAAGTGCAGTTAAACAAAAGGCGGCAATTCAGCTTGAAAATAAATCACCAGAAAATCCATAAACAGTTATATATGAACGTTCATTTGAATCATAATAACACAACAGAAATAAAAAAGTATTTAGACAAACGAACATCATGAAGTTGTCGTGAATAGCATATCATTGGGAATTGTTCAACATTCTACGTACAATACTTTACTGAATTTCAATGAAATCGTAATAACTTTTAGCAGTTATTAAACTTTACAATAATGTTTATATACCATTGCGCTATTACTTAGAAAAAATGAATTTACACTACCAAAGGCAAGATCATATTATTCCATTTCCATGAACTTGACCTACTTTTCAAAATGTCATCTTCATAGTAATCAATGTGAAGACCATCAGTCAAGAAATACAATACAGTCACCGATAGTTAAGCGGTAAGTCATCTTTACTATTGTACTAACGTTTTTTGTATGTATCACTACAGACCATTTTACTTGCAAATTAATGGATTTCAGTTTCGCTGACTAACCTTCGGATCAGCTTCACTGACTGCATGTATAATAACTATCATATGATCATCTATATACACTACTGAACATCTCCTTGCGATACGTAGGAACTTCGTTCAAATTTCATTTTAGAAAAAGAGATTTATGTAAGAAATATTATGTTGCAATAAACGTTTAATCTGAAAATCCTAAATTTCATTGTACGCTATTTCTAAATTGTTATCACTGATTGCACTAGCTCAAATAAAACGTCTGAAGTACATGCAGCCTGTATTAAACAAATAGAAATCAAGTACAAATTCCATCTTATTCTGTTATTACAAAGAGCATCCTCATTGCGGAAACGATTTGCTGCGTCGAAGTAAATTTTAATCAAAGCCACTTCTATGCGTGACTATCAAACGCATACATTTTTTTGTCCTTACCATTAACATCCAAATTTGGTAACTCATTTACAGCAAAATCTCAAAAACAACACTACTAGGAATTGTGTGAAAAATGTGGTAATAGATTTTGCATTTCCTTTGATTTATTTATATCAGTTGTTTGAAAGATTTTTGTATAGAAATCAAAATTTCATGGACTAAATACGCTTCTCTGTTTTGGGGGCAGAAGAAAGCTGTTTGGCAATATTTGCATTTTCTTTCCATAATTGATACATATGGATAGACTAAACTGTTTTGCGACATTGCATGGAAAACAATGTCGAGCTCAATACGTGGAATAAGTGGCTTCTAAAGTTGGCACATTTCCTTTGTGAATACACAATGAATTCGCAAAACTGAAACTTTCTTTAAATGCAACCGGCTGCGGGCGATTCAGGAAATGGAACAGCTTTGGCATGTCGGTGAAGGAATCATCCAAAATTTGATGCTTCGCTCAACATTTCTTGCATTTTAGCGATCGAATTTTCTATCATTTTTAAGACATTTTAATTTGATGAAAATTGCTTCAAATCGGCAGAAAATGGACATAGAACATCTCATATACCAACTCTATATTAATTCATCCCTTTGTAATGCACTATTGATATCAATATCCAACGTTGTTTCGCTTTCACATTGATCAATGCTATTTGTACTATCGTATGTTTCCATATATTTTATTTGTTAATAAACAATCATTTCACTCATTACTATGCTATACATCATTTTCATTATTCAACTAACCTTTCAATGATATTAAACTTATAATTCTATGAGTGTATTTTTGCATGACAACACTCCGTGAATTTCGCTGATGAAAATGAACTATAAATGCAGTCGTCATAAATCGTTGATTTTTCGAGAAATTTGATGAAATAACTCGTTAGCAATTGTGATATTTACAGATAAAAGCAACCCCACGTTGGATTAAAATTGAATTTACATATTATTATTTTGACTAATTCTTATTTCTGTAGTGTATTCAATCAAGGAAATAGCGCTAACAAAAATTTGAAACTTTTTGGATGCTGTAAACATAGAAATATGTAAACAAAATTCAGGAACAAATGTTATTTAAACAAGAACCTGTTTTTGCTCAAAATAATGTAGATTTCTTGATAAACGTTGACAGAATCGTTTTCTACTAATATCTTTTCAACTTTTATATTTTATTTCTTTTCCTTTCATCACCATTAAAGTTATATTTCAATTTCAGTTTTTCTGCAAAATCTCAAGAAATACGCGATCCGTCAACGTGCGATCAAGCTCATTGTTGTTTTATAATTTTTTCCTACATTCTCACATTATTTTTGTAGAAAAATAGGATTTTCGAAATTTCGTGGACTATAGACTATGCTGCTTTCACGTTTTGGGTGAAAAATATTTTTTTCAAAATTTTGAATTCTTTTGATGGCTATGTTTACATATCGATACATTAGAGAGTCCTGCAAATTCTGATTGAACACAATCTGGTACTTGTGGAAAAATTGCTTTCAATGTTGACAGTTTGTCTATCTTAATACACAGGAAAGTTGCCTATCGATAACTTTCTTTAAACTGAACTGAAGTTTGTGAGATTCAGCTAATGATCCATTCTTGGCATTCTAGTGCTATAATCTGTCAAAATACGCATCCTTGTGCAATATATTTTAGTTTTCAGCAATCTAACTTTCCGTCATTTTCAGTCCATTTCAATTAAGTTGTCAAAAGTTGTTTAAAACCTAGCTGAAATGGGAATTATTCCTTCAATATACAAACTTTCTATTAATTTATAATTTTATAATCATCAACTCAAACGAATTTCTAAGGTTATTGCTCTTAATCATCGATTAACACCTAATTGTCTTAATGTATGCTTAGCAAATATTTAATTACCTTGTTTGAAAAGTAATCATTTCATGGATTACAATGCTGCTCATGATTCTTATCATTAAATTAGCTTCTCATTCCTACCAAAGCTGCGGCTATCCTGATTTATTCTCATTTTCAACACTCCTTGAATTCCACATAATGAAATAAGCCTTAAATATAGTATTTATTTTGATGATAGTTTGTTCGAAATGGTGTAAACATAATTAGACTAACAATTAAGGATGAAACAGTATCTCCGTGTACGGAATTCTTTCGAAACCGCTCAGATATTAACTTATAAGTTCAAAGACACTTAAAACATGCTCCCAGTAAATTCGAGCGGTTTATTTATTGCATGTTTGATTATGAACTACAATTTTACGTAAACTATGGGTATATAAATTTTCAATAACGTGTAATCGATGATTTTTTCAGAAAATTGATTAAATATTTAGTTAGCGATTGTCGCATTTACAAATATAAACAACCCCACACTGGATTAAAATTGCATTTACATGTTATTATTTTGACTAATTCTTATTTCTGTAGCGTATTCAGCCAAGGAAATAGCGCTAACAAAAATTTGAAACTTTTTGGATGCTGTAATATGCAAACAAAATTCAGGAACAAATGTTATTTAAACAAGAACCTGTTTTTTCTACTAATATTTTTTCCACTTTTATATTTTATTTTTTCCCTTTCATCACAATTAAATTCATATTTCAGTTTCAGTTTTTTTACAATATCTCGAGAAATACACAATCGGGGAACTTGGGACCAAGCTCGTTGTTGTTTTCTAATTTTTCCTACATTCCCATACTATTTTTGGAGAAAAATAGGTTTTACGAAAATTTCGAAATTTCGTGGGCTATAAACTTTGCTGTTTTCGCGTTTTGGGTGAAAAATGTTTTTTCACAATTTTAAAATCTTTTTTTGGGTATGGTTGTATATGGATTGATTAGAGAGTTCTGCAAATTCTGATTGAACGCAATCCCATAAGTGTGGAATAAATTGCTTTCAAAGTTGGCAGTTTGTCCATCTTGATTGCTAGAGTATTTACGCAACCGTAACTTTGTTGATACATACCCAGTGTGAATGAAATTTAATAAATGAAAAATTTTACATTTTGATTTGGAAATGATTATTCATATTTTTCAATATTTCCATATTTTTTCAATATTTTTATCGTATTGTTCAATCCCTTATATTTGATGTAATTGAGCTGACTTTCTTTGACAAATCTATTTGTCATTTAAAAAAACAAATGTATAATGCTATTTATATTTTCCAAAGTATTCAAATGGTATTTATGCTGTAATCATAACATGAAAATGAAGCGATTTAGCAATTTTTCTGTATGTCGCATTTCATTTTGTCAAAGGCGATATTTCACCTTTTATTTACTTCCTGCATTTCTTTATCACTAGTATGTATAGAATTTGAAATTTACTTGCATTCTTTCTTGTTGATGATTGTTGCAAATTGTATTTGTTTTTGTAATTGTGTTGTTTGTATCAATAGTTTATTTGTCATTTCTTCTAATTATATTTATTATTATGGTATTTTTAGTAATTTTAGTACCCATAAACGGTTTGAAGCTGAACATAATTTCCATGTTGACTATTCCTGAAATATGCTATTGGTTTTATTCAACAAATGTATTTAACTGATATTATATTTTATAAGTTGATTTTTGATGAAAACTGCTCATTATACTTCGAACATTGATTGTAAGGAAAATATCTAATATAATGTACTGCATCACATCACACTTTCACGCAGCTAAATTTATTTAGTTTAGAAGTGTTTACAGATTATGTTAGAAATATTTAGTGGTTCAGGTTTTCATATTATTTCAGTGAAAGAAATCTGCATCGTAATGAAATTTTCCGTTATATTATGCATTTAAATAAAAAGTAAATGACATTCGTCATTTAATAATTTAATAAAATTCTTCACCATATGCACGCTACTGCGCTATTAGTGATGTGAAATTAGTCTGTTCCACCAGAGGCAAAGTAGTTTTCTATTTGCATAATTTACTTATTATCAAACACCACTTTAGAGCATTTCTATTATATTCAGCTATTTAATACTGTGCAACGGCTACAGGTACGTGTTCAACCGTAATTCCGCTCTTCAATACCATCTTTGAATTATATTTTATATCATGTTGCCTTTACTTTTCTATGAATACTATTTGGTTGACTTTCAATCATGGTGAAAGAACACTAATCAGAATCTGTATTAGTATTATTATTATTCCCTTTCAGATAATTAAATCAGATGCTTTACACAAACGTGTACCTATATTTGTTTTCATGTTGAGATGACCACAATAATATTATTCACTTTCAGCATTGTCATGATTTGGAAACAAATGCAACAAAAGAGTGGCATGCGGGAAATATAATTCCACTTTTGAAAGTCATCTATTTTCATAAGGTAAGTGATGTTCGAGATGTGTGGTGATACTTTTGTGATATATGCTATTCGCATAACTTGACAAACATAATAAATGTGAACTTATTAGATGTTCTGCTATCACTATTCACTTTTAAATATTATTAGTAGTACATTACTTTTGATTTTTAAAGCTGCTTCAAAGAAACAAAAGAAGTATAGTACATATTTGCGTTCACCATTTTCACTTTCACAATTCACATAATATGAAACTGAATACTTCATATACAGGAAATGAAAATGAAGTAGAACTTGTAATCATTGCTATTGCTAGTTTTCATGTTAAATTTGCATGTTTTTAGATATCAAAGTTATACATCACACTAATGTAAGTATCACTGGAACCATTCGCAGAAATCTTCAACGAACTACTATTTCTTACAAACATTCAATTGCACATGGAGAAAAAGTAAGCAATATAATAATGCTTATGACATGATCAACGTCCTGCATGATACTGTTTGCATTTACTTTAGATGTGCATTTTTAGTATTAATTTACTTATTTTTCAATATTTAAAAAATTTACCTTACAAATACTTTACATCGGTGATCGAGTCTTTTAAAACATTTATTTACTTATTTATTCATTTACATCTATATTTGTTGTTTCTATGTTACATGATCACCGTTTTTATTAACATTTTACCAAATTTCAAATTATTTCACGTGAGTTCTTGGAATATTTTTGAATATTTCAGTTCTTTTTTCAAAGTAATTTTTTAAATAAATCTATATATTCTTTTTAACATAAATTTTGATTATTGTTTATTCTTCCACTGTTTTGTCTTCTTTCATTTCATTTCTTATATTAATAAAAGATAGTGTTTTGGAGACTTTCTCCAGAAACTGCGTAGTAAATTCCAGGATGCTGTAAGCAATAAAGAAAAGTCGGTAGCAAATTTTATTTGAAGAAGATACTTCTGTTTGCTCGATTATTTAAACATTTGCGATAAACCTACACAAAATGATTTTTCTTGCATACTTGTTTATTCTCTATGTTTCATTTCTCTTCTTTTCCTTCCCATTTATATCGCATTTATATATATTCATTAAAATAGCCAAATATTTTATAGAAATTTCAACTTGTTGTGATTGGCAGATGTTGGCAGTGCTGAATAAAATCGTTATGGATAGTTTCAACGCACTCTGCCCAATAATTTCGTTATAAATTGCCTCTAAAGTTAGCGCATTGTGCTTATCTTAATATGTATGAAAGTTGCCAATCTGTAACTTCCTCGAAATGCATCTAGCATACGTGATTTTTAGCGAACATAGCACTTTTGGCAATTGATTTGGTTATGCATTAAAATTCAACATCAACGATTATTACCGGATCGTGTCCTAACTCGTACAGATTTTCACAACTCACCTAATCGCCTCAGCCAGCGCAGAACGAAGCTTTAATGCAGTGAAATATCTTAAAAGCTATTTCTGGACTACTATGACAGAAGAACGACTAAACGGACTTGCAGTAATGCGTACATTCATTCTGACTTTTCCATTGATATTCACCTGGTAATAGAAAAGTTTTTTTTTCAAACGAAATCAAAACTTGTCGTTCTTTTGAAATACAATTAAAATTATTACTTGGAAAGTTATTCTATCACATGATTGAAATACCAATTATTTTTAATGAAAAAACGGTACTATTTTATTCTTCGTCAGACTGTCATGCATAATAATACATGTACATGATAATCTTTTGTATACTACATCCGCCCATCTTTATAAATTAAATGCCTCTGTATGTTTTACATTAAATGAAGGAATATAATTTGTTTTTACAAAACTATATATATGCACTTTCGGTTTCATTTCTACTTCATAATTAATTTTCCACTGGTAAAGTGTGGTTCGACGGCACAGAATTTCATAAAACAAGACATTCTGTCTTGCGTCATCCTCAAACTCAGTAAATACTACTGATCGTAGCATTTCAAGCATATTCAGATTTTCATGAAAGTTTCAGTTACGCAAGAATCAGGAAATCATAAAAAGCAGCTAAGAGCAACATTTCCTGCAGCAATTTTATAAAAAACAACTGACTGAGGCTATGAGGGAGGAGATAGTAGGGGTGGCGGGTGGGTGACGGAGTTGGGAGCTGAAATTGATGCTCGAAGAGGGGAAGGTGGAGAAGAGGGTTTTAGTGTGTATGTGCGATTTATATAAGAATCAGACATGCAAGGTGAACGAATAAAACTTGGCATAATGACAGCCATTCACACCTGGGACTCGGAAATGAGGGACCTATGATAAAGTAGGCAGAATTTTTGCGTAAATGCGTAAATGTAAATGGCCGTTTAAAGGAAGTGCATTTGTAGCGGATACTGGAAAATTGTATCTGTTAATCAGGTTGACTTTTTTGTTGGGCTGACGCGGGAATGTGAAGCTTGCGGAAAATCATTTGACGTCTCGTTGTGCGCAAACAAGTACAAATGGCAACAATCACTAATGACATTAAAATATATCTGGAATTCAGGCCTGAATCACAAAGCAATAAATTAAGTGTATATGAAAATCTACAAGTATTAATCTAACTGATTATAGCCGGCTTGATTGCAGCACAGCTTCAATGTTGTCTGTGAAATAAATACAAGTCTCATTTTACATAAATGACGTAAATCCAGCAGACAGTTTTATTTCACATGAGCCATAATACAAAGCATAAAAAGGAAATAAAGCAGATGAAATGAGAAAAAGTAAAAGCATCTTTTAATACGAAGTTAAATTATATTTCAAAAATAAAATCACGGAAAGATAATTGATAATTGAAGATACAGTACGATACATTATTTAAATTGCCAAATTAATGATAAGAAGGTTACTAAGTATACACAAACAGAGGAATGCATAGTTATTACTTTATTACGGTGCTATTCGATAAACGGTGACGCTGCGTAACCAAGGTGCTAGTACAAGATGCTACATTCAGGTGAAAATTTTATACTGAAACTTATTTTCTTGATGTTTTGCTATGAATGCATGTATATTTACGTATTTAAACACTTTTCAATTTGAAGATGCGTGAAAATTGAAATACTTTTAAAGCAGAATTATCAATTACATATAGTTGAACATTGAAGATTTTGAACAAATCCATATTTCAATTTTCTATTTTAGGTAATCGTCTAGATTTAATTAGAGAAGAAGATAAAATTTTCAATTTACACTTGCTTATGGCATTCAATTTCATTCTCAACTTAGCAGGTCGAATATCACTAAGCGTATAGAGTTATCTAATATGCAGGACAGATAAATACCGTTTTCATACAGAAATCATTTTCAATTTAATTTTATTATCACTTTATATTTTTTTTCTAAATTTTTCACCATGAAGACATTAGATAAATCAAAATTTTTATAGAGTTAATTATGCTTGGCATTTAGCGCAACCAGTGTGTTCAATTATTGTTTATTTTTTGTTGACGTTATGTTCTAATTCATATTAGAGTAGCATGTCCAACTTACGTAAGCCGGTGTTTAACGCTACGTGCGCAGTGTCTGTCTTTTATGCAAATTGGGCCGTTAGAATATTAACTTCATATTAGCAGTGCACCAGTTAAATAGACTTTGTTGACTAACAAAAGCATCGACTGCGATGTTTGCTCGATCTATTTCTGCTTTTCCTACTGAGTAAGGTGTATTATTAGATATAGAGGAATGTTATCTTATCAAACATGGGCGTTGTCTAGTTTGAATGCAAATTTGAGTGCAATTTCCATTTGTTTGCTTTTGAGCTTATGCGTGGCCTGCATATTATTTGTTCAACGAAATGAGAAATACGTTTCATACTTGTTAATCAATAGAAATGAACTCTATGCAAATTTTCCTGAGGCTACTATTAGTTGCTCCAGAAATTCATTTCAAATGATTGTAGGCGAACGAGGTGCGGCGAACGAACAATGGCGCTTTCAATGCGATGACAGACGAAGAAGACCATTAAAAACGGCTTTGTTTTTTATTTATTATAACATTATTTCATTAAATTAATTCTTCTACATTTAGATACAGAAGAATAGAAGATAAAAGAAGACATCACAAAGACAAGGGTAAGTTAGGTAAGTATAATTCTTTGAGTTAGACTAATTAGCTAAAGATCACTGAGAAGTTCTTGAGTCTGTAATCTATATAAACTCGAGCTGTAAGTTATCGAGCATTTAATTCAGATGTTTGTTAATTAGAGTAATTGGACATAGATCATGAGTATTATTTTAATAAATTTGAGTGGCTTTCCGCATTTGAACGTTTTCATGTCCCATGCCTTGTCGAGTTGAGTTTAGGGTTCATTTGCGGAAAGTGAAATGGTCCATCATTTCAAAAGACAATTTTTGAGCATAGTGAGTTTGTAGCACTGCTATAGTTTGAGTATTAGAATAAGTAAATGTTTGAGAATAGCAGTGCAAGGATAGGAGGAATGGTGAGATAGGGTGGTTTGCAGGAGTTCGACGGGTTACACTGCACGACGCGACCCTAACCATCTCAAATGATCAAAGTCCATATTTTCACAGCTCACCATTTCCTCTCCCGGTTGCGGTACCAGGGGCCTGCCGCCTTGCTCGGATCCCAGCAATGGGAGCTCAAGCAAGGTTTTTTTTCAGCTCGACCGCCCCCCGCGCCGCCCCCCGCCCTCCTGCCCGTTAACGGGGACTTCCCACGTGCGGAGTCTCCTAGTCCCGTGCTGGCCAGAGACCGGTTTTAAAGAGATGACCCTGTCCATTTGTGTGGTAATGGACGTTGTTTGAAATCTTGTGCAATGGGATTTCAACACCTTTGTGAATTCGTAAGACGTATCTGTCCTAGAGGCAGTTATGCAAATTTGCAATTGACGTAGTGCTGAGACTCTGTTTCAGTGCCAATCTAGTGGTGATCGTTACTCCCCAAGAGGAACGGTAAGCGTCGCTATGCTTTTGTGTTATTGTCTCGCTGGCTCTGATCGACTTCAGCCAATGATTGGCATCAGATCTGCCGTCACACCTTTTAACTAGTTCATTTGGCGTTGCACCTTTCATCAGTTTAGGCATAATACATTTGAAATTAATCTTCATCGAGAGTTTCCCCTTATAATCATGCTAAATAGTTTAAATTTGTTAACATTTTATACATTAATTTATTCATTTAGGAACTTAAATGATAAGTAAAATATAATGTTTATTCATATAATAATTGGGCAAATTCAATAATTATTAAATTTCATAGAAGTTTTTTAATTTTTCATTTGCATTTCATCTTATAAATGATTTTAATTATTCATTAATTTTATAATGATAATAATACATTTTTAGTGTAAAGCAATTTTTTACTTTAAACAATGTAATGTAATGTTAAAACAGTGTAATGTAAACAGTGAAAAGGGATGTAATATGGTAAACATTAAATTAGCATAATTTTATTAATTATTGGTGAATTAGCTATTGTTTGCATATATATTTTTTACTTATAAAAATGTTAATCGGGGTCTCCTTTAATTAGGCAATGGCAAAAGTAAATTTGGTTTAATGAATTAAACAATTAGCTTAGACAAGGTGCAACGAGTTTAATCTTTTTATAAATAGGAAGTAATCTTCTATAAATAGATTGTTATTAATCCGTAACATGTAGGAAAACAATGTATAAAATATGAGCTTAATTTTAATATGCTAATTAGAAAGTTTAAAATGCAACGTAAATGCAACACTGAGTATTTTAATTTTTAATTAGGTTAAATAACGTCACTCATAACAACATATTTCAGCAGTGAGGGTTTTTTAATAAATGATTAACATACAATGTAAACACAAAAGTGGGTCGTAATATTTTCTAATTAGGTATAATAACGTCACTCGTAACTACATATTTTAGCAGGGTTTTTTAATAGTTAATTAGAATGTTTTAAATGGAATGCAAAAAACAGCAACTTACAGTAGTCAGTTTTATTTGAAAAGATAAGTAGGCATAATACATTAAATCAATAATGATGAGTTGTAAATCATACGGTAAGTATGCAAACATGAGTTGGTTCTGCAGGACAGTACAGTAATATTGAGTGTCAGGTGTGACGGCCGTCGATGTGCATGAGGTTGCAAGCATACGATTTACGCTTGCGAGACGATTCACAATTGCGTGGCAGCGCACGCCATCTGGTGCGGAAGCTACGTCTTCGGCGGATCAGAATGGCCATCTGGTCCGTCGAGGGTGGATCAGATGGGTCCACCCAAGGTCATCTCGGCCAAAATCGTGAGGCCAGCACGTGGGCTAGGAGGCGATGATGCCGTGGGGGTCCCCGGGGCAGGAGGGTGGGGGGCGGCGCGGGGGCGGTCGGGCTGACCGGAAAGGCAGGCCCCCACCGTAACCGAAAACTTTTTTTTAAAAAAAATTCACAAAAAAAAGCAACCTTCCCCCCCGCTGAATCGACGAAAACGCGAAATCTCCCCCACCCTCACGATTTTTTCATGGAAAGCGCAAATCTCCCCTCCCTTGCAGACAAGGAAAAATGCAAAATCTCCCCCACTCTGTTGGGCAGACAAAACGCACAATCTCCCCTCCCCTTGGAGCGGGGAAAAGCACTAAACTCCCCGCACATCTGAGGCAGGTGAAACAACTAAGTCTCACCCGCCTCTTCAGCGCGGAAAGCCTAGGCTTTCCCCGCTCCAGGGAAGAGGAGCGTGCGCTCTGCCTGCCCAAAGAGCAAGGAAGAGTTTGCACTCTCCCTTGTCTAAGGGAGGGGAGCTTCACGCTCCAGGATGGGGCCCATTTTTGGTCTCTCCATCCTCCACCTGCATTAAATATTTCAAGTCCCATTTCCGGCATGTTTGCCATTTCGCAGAACTCATTTATGCCAGACTTTATCTGTTTGTTTGTATTACATTGCACATTTATATTTTTTTTGAAAAATAAAATTTTTCATTAATAAAGAATTGTTGTTGTTGTTGCATTGTTCTTGGTTTATATTAAAAGAAAAAATTTTTTTCTTACTTTTAAATAGATTATTAATTTACGTGTGTTACGTGTATTATTTCATTTTCCCCCATTTTAACTGTTTTGTTTCTGTTCCTATAAACTAATTAATATTGCTGGCTGGCAACTAGTAATGGCAAACATGATTTTCCCCATTTTAACTAATCCTACATGAGCATCATCGTTAAGAAATAACGCAGTATTGGTCTTTTGTTACGTCTGTGTATTGTGTCTTTGTAATGAAGAAGCTTTCCACACTTGACATCGCCAAATCGTATCTATCTTCTCCAACGTGCCTATACTTACCTCACTTGACCAACGAACGGAATTGACCAACGAACGCAATTGACCAACAAACGATTCGATCCAACCTATCCACAACCTTTCACCGATCTTGACTTTCTCCACTTGTCTTCTTTCTTCTCCATGTGCATTATTTTTCCATGATTTATTACGTGTTTACTTATTTGTATGCAATGCTTTTCATATGTCTGAGGATTTACAAAGTCAAACTCAAAATAAAAGAATCAGAGAAAAAATATTTGGAGAAATAAATTGAAAAAACATGCAAGTGCACAATATAAGAAGAAAAAAATGAAAATCAAAGAAATCAAAAGAAATAATAGGAGAAATTTAAAAAATGAATAAAATGTATAAAATAAAGTAGGGAAAATAAAGTTTAAATGAATGCTTGAAGTTTAACAGTTTGAAAAATAAAAATAAAATAAAAAGAATTTGCTTTAGAAAGTGTTCAAAATAAAACCATGTAAGATTAGAAAAACAAAAATTACAAAATAAACGGAAATCAAAACTTATTTCGACACATGAAAGCAGTTGCATACGTAAATTTTGCTGCGTGAAAGACCAAGTACTGCATTAATTCAAAACTCAGCCATGTAGGTTGGTCGTTAACTTAATTACAACTATGGGATAACTTCGCCCTTTCGAAGTATCCCAATCCCAGACCTACAGAATTTGGGTCCCAGGAACTTTGTCTTCTCTTGTTCTGCTTCGTGTGGTCCTCGATCTGCTTCGTGTGGTCCTCGATCTGCTTCGTGTGGTCCTCGATCTGCTTCGTGTGGTCCTCGATCTGCTTCGTGTCGTCCTCGATCCGCTTCGTGTGGTCCTCGATCTGCTTCGTGTCGTCCGCGTTTTCCCATTTTCTTTCCTCCATTCTTTAAACCTGTAATAATGATATTAAATCAATACTGCCCTCACTTTATCACAAAGTTGAATTACAACAAGTATAATAATTAAATGCTCTCTAATTAAAAAGTAATTGTTTACACAATGAGTATACAAAGTTTTAAAAAAATAAAAAGCAGAAAAATGGAATACTTGACAGTAATTCCGCAACCGACTTCAGCAGCTACTTAACGCTATAATGAACTCAGAGAACGTTCAACGATGCTACCAATTGCTACGTAAATTAAACAAACAAACGCACCCTTACTGATGATAAGGCGCGTTATAGCGATAGTTATTTGCATAATGCAGCGTTAGAAACCGGTTTTTAGTGCGTTAGAACTTTTGGCTGAAGATAAATTCTTACCTAAGCCACAATATGAGCAGAAGAAATGCACTGCTAAATTCTATCAATAAGGAAAGGACTACTTGAAAATTTAAAAATGACCTTGACGTTTACAATTCAGTCAAAATATAAACTATCTAACAGAAAAGGCTAAAACAAAACAAAATTCACTTAGAGAAAACACACCTACGTATGTCTGAAAATTTTCGTAAGTCGGAAAACCAACTAGCTCAAATGAAGCTAATTTTAAGTGAACAATTTACGGGCAAAAGCTTGCTTATGGTCAATTGAAAGTACATGTTAGCTATTGCAAAGGTGATTTTCGAAAGACCATATATTAATAATAGATAAACAATGCGTACAACGTGTATTTAATGAATCTTAATTGTACGGAAATTTGGCGTTTATTATGTCTCCCATTATCTGATTTTGAGAATTCTTCATACAATATGTTGAGAAATTATGCTCAATATCGATTCTCAATTATATTGTTAACTAATTAAGACTTAAAAATGAAAAAGCTGCCACTTACTGCTAAATTCGTCATCTTCTCATCGTTAATGTTCATTGTCTTTGGATGTTGATTGAAAAATTATTTTTCAGAAATTTTTCCAAAAAATAATAATGAATAAAAAGCAAAAATAGTGTTTGGATTCAATGTTTGTCTTCAGTCAATTTTCCAATCAAAACGCTGAGCTACCATCCACGGACGGCCTCAAACTGAAATGATTTCTATTAGGTCAACAAAGCCAACGACGTCGCATGCAAATTTTTATTTTATTCATTTCTGCTGATAAATATGGCTACTGTAGATTTTTCATTGCTCTTTATTTACTTAATGCCCTCTGTTTGTGGAGAAAATTTAATTGGAGTTTTGCCAAACATATAAACACTTCTCATTACAAAATGACCCTGTCCATTGTGTGTTTGGTGGTCGTTTCTCCAAATGAATTCACATGTATCTGTGATGATGCAGGTATTAGAATTCATTAAAATTCAGAATGTAAAAGCAAAATTGAATGCATTGATTTGCTGCTAAATGAGTTAAATGACGTCACCTGAAAACTGAGATTAATTGCATGTTTTTTTCTGTTTTCATGGATAATTCAAAAATAATTAGGATGCTTAAAAAGCAAACATAAAAAACAATATGAGTTATAATGCATTTTAATTGTAAATTAATTAAATAAAATCACGCAACTCGAAACAACAGATTCACAGAAAGCACTTTTTATTGAAAAATAGACGAGTCTTTATTAGACGAATCTCGTTTGTAAATAACGGCGGCGTGAGCTAAAAGAGACTCCATCGAGAAATTGGAAAACTGTGCCAAGCAATCATGTTCGGCGTGAGCGAAAAGAGACCATCCAGCATTTCAAAATTCTGTATCTACCAATCACATTTAACGTGAGCGAAAAGAGACTACGCGGGCAAATGTTGGACGAAATGCGAA
The DNA here is from genome assembly GCA_002221485.1 of Trichinella murrelli. Classification (NCBI taxonomy): domain Eukaryota; kingdom Metazoa; phylum Nematoda; class Enoplea; order Trichinellida; family Trichinellidae; genus Trichinella; species Trichinella murrelli. Next base: position 20,431 of record LKDY01000314.1, on the reverse strand, counting down.
GCGACACACCACCACGCTAGTATGTATAAAAGCAATGTAAATACAATATGAGTTGTAATGCATTTTAATTGTAAATTAATTAGGTAAAATCATGCAACTCCAAACAACAGATTCATAGAAAGCACTTTTATTTGAAAAATAAGGATAACAAACACAGAAACGGTAAAAAAATGAGTTTAATAATACAAACAGTATGCAAATTTCAGCTGGTTCATCAGAATGCACAGTAATATCGAGTGTAATGTATCACAGTAATATGAGCGGCAGATCTTCTTCTGACCTACGCGCTGTTCTCATAGCCGGTTGATTAGACGAGTCTTGTTTGTAAATAACGGCTTGCGTGAGCTAAAAGAGACTCCGTCGAGCAATTGGAAAATTCCGTGCCAAGCAATCATGTTTGGCGTGAGCGAAAAGAGACTACATGGACAAATTTTCGACGAAATGCGAAGCGACACACCGCCACACTAGTATTTAGAAAAAGAAATGCAAATACAATATGGGTTATAATGCATTTTAATTGTACATTAATTAGGTAAAACCATGCAACTCGAAACAACAGATTCAGAGAAAACACTTTTTATTGAAAAATAAGGATAACAAACACGTAAACGGTAAAAAATGCAAAAATGAGTTGTAATAATACAAAAAGTATGCAAATTTAAGGTGGTTCATCAGCATGTACAGTAATATTAAGTGTAATGTATCACAGTAATTTGAGCGGCAGATCTTTACACCGTTTACACCATTACATGTTTTGCTTTAAACAAGAAAACCGCTTTGTTTCTGGCAGTAGATATTATCAATTCCAATATTATAAATTTTAGCAGTGAAGCTGCTGAAGCGTGATCACCGTGCCCGCATGTCCTCCAAGTGAAACAGTATCCAGTCACTGCGTATAGAACTCTGTTCATTATACCCTCACAAAGTATGGTCAGGGTAATCATCTTCCACAGGAACAATTTGCCAATCAGTCGCATAACGCCGATGGTGTGACGCTTTGTAGAAGCGCTTTCTTCTTCAAATTCAGTTAAAAACTGGGCTCGCATGTGCGGATCTTCTACATTTTGCAATGCTTCTTTCTTTTCCTGTAATTCATGGTGCATCCTACGGACGGCACCGAGCTTGGACTGGCACAAGTTGAGCAATTCGGTTCGGGTACTTTTGGGACAATTTTGCTCTTCGCTGCTCTTGGGTTTAAAATCTTCCGTACACATCTTCGCATTTTTCAATAATTCCAATATTATCAATTTCGCTACCTCATTTCTGTGGTTTGGTTATCTATTACCGCACTGGGTTGCCGTACCTTATCTTTGTCAGCTTTCACCAGGCTTTGGGGAGTTTACCTTGTCCGGTCACAATACTGATGGTTAATTGCCCGTTTGATATAGGGGATCAGGAGCATCTGGTCCAGGTCGTGAGGGATTAGGACGTAAGGTACCGCGTAACCCTTTCGATTGCGTACAGCCCGCGCAACGATGGCACGCACAAACCACAGCATCATCTGGGATCCGTAACGAAGTCAGTGGACGTCTCCATGGAAAGCAGCGCTTGATCAGCATCAAGAGTTCGGTTGTACTCTGCAGTCGATTGCTTGATGCGGTGGCATTTGGAAATCGTTAGCTGGAATGTCAGACGTGGCATTACGTAAGTCCAGTACGCGTCCATTTTCTGCCACAGATAGTAATTTCCGCTTCTGAGGAGTCTAACTGTTGGATCTTCATTTGCTGACTTCGCTGCAACGCATCCATATATGCATATACGTAGGGTGATAACACTGAAGATAAAATAACTCGTGCTGGTAAAAATAATAGTTGTGGACACGCACAATTCCCAACAAGTGATTCCTCAAATCACTGCTGGTCATCACGATGAATGAAGCATAATCAGATTATTCTATAAAATGACTTTCCATCAATGATTGAGACGTCATCTCTTCTTCATTTGAAACCGCTGCGTTGCCGACTGGACTTTTTACAGACTTATACCGGTCGATCTTTGTTCCACTGACAAAACCACTTTAGTGCGCTTCTCCACCAATCGAATACACGAATGAATTAACCAGCAAAATACCACACCTTGCGGTTTTCGCTGGAACCCATCCACCTGCGCATATAACGCAGGTTTAAAATGATCATTGAAAAAAACCTTCTCACTAACACGTCCGCACACACACACACACACACACATGAACGGCGCAACGCAACCACCGCACTGAACACAACGTCAAACGAGAACTGCGCTCGCTCGCCTGCCACGGCTGCTTTTATACTAGCGTGCCGGTGTCGCTTCGCATTTCGTCCAACATTTACCCGCGTAATCTCTTTTCGCTCACGCTAAATGTGATTGGTAGATACAGAATTTTAAATTGCTCGATGGTCTCTTTTTGCTCACGCAGAATATGACTTCTTGGCACGGAATTTTCCACTCGCTCGACGGAGTCTCTTTTAGCTCACGCCAGCCGTTATTTACAGACGAGATTCGTCTAATGAAACCGGCTATGAGAAGAGCGCGTAGTTCAGAAGATCTGCCGCTCACATTACTGTGATACATTACACTCAATATTACTGTATATTCTGATGAACCACCTTAAATTTGCATATTTTTTGTATTATTACAACTTATTTTTACATTTTTTTACCGTTTACGTGTTTGTTATCCTTATTTTTCAATAAAAAGTGCTTTCAATGAATCTGTTGTTTCGAGTTGCGTGATTTTACCTAATTAATGTACAATTAAAATGCATTACAACTCATATTGTATTTACATTGCTTTTTTTTACATACTAGCGTGGCGGCGTGTCGCAAAGCATTTCGTCCAACATTTGCTCGAGTACTCTTTTCGCTCACGCCAAATGTAATTGGTAGATACAGAATGTTAAATTGCTAGATGGCCTCTTTTTGCTCACGCAGAATATGACTTCTTGGCATGGAATTTTCCAATCGCTCGACGGAGTCTCTTTTAGCTCACGCCAGCCGTTATTTACAAACGAGATTCGGCTAATGAAACCGGCTATGAGAAGAGCGCGTTGTTCAGAAGATCTGCCGCTCACATTACTGTGATACATTACACTCAATATTACTGTATATACTGATGAGCCACCTTAAATTTGCATACTTTTTGTATTATTACAACTTATTTTTACATTTTTTTTACCGTTTCTGTGTTTGTTATCCTTATTTTTCAAATAAAAGTGCTTTCTATGAATCTGTTGTTTGGAGTTGCATGATTTTACCTAATTAATTTACAATTAAAATGCATTACAACTCATATTGTATTTACATTGCTTTTATACATACTAGCGTGGTGGTGTGTCGCTTCGCATTTCGTCCAACATTTGCCCGCGTAGTCTCTTTTCGCTCACGTTAAATGTGATTGGTAGATACAGAATTTTGAAATGCTGGATGGTCTCTTTTCGCTCACGCCGAACATGATTGCTTGGCACAGTTTTCCAATTTCTCGATGGAGTCTCTTTTAGCTCACGCCGCCGTTATTTACAAACGAGATTCGTCTAATAAAGACTCGTCTATTTTTCAATAAAAAGTGCTTTCTGTGAATCTGTTGTTTCGAGTTGCGTGATTTTATTTAATTAATTTACAATTAAAATGCATTATAACTCATATTGTTTTTTATGTTTGCTTTTTAAGCATCCTAATTATTTTTGAATTATCCATGAAAACAGAAAAAAACATGCAATTAATCTCAGTTTTCAGGTGACGTCATTTAACTCATTTAGCAGCAAATCAATGCATTCAATTTTGCTTTTACATTCTGAATTTTAATGAATTCTAATACCTGCATCATCACAGATACATGTGAATTCATTTGGAGAAACGACCACCAAACACACAATGGACAGGGTCATTTTGTAATGAGAAGTGTTTATATGTTTGGCAAAACTCCAATTAAATTTTCTCCACAAACAGAGGGCATTAAGTAAATAAAGAGCAATGAAAAATCTACAGTAGCCATATTTATCAGCAGAAATGAATAAAATAAAAATTTGCATGCGACGTCGTTGGCTTTGTTGACCTAATAGAAATCATTTCAGTTTGAGGCCGTCCGTGGATGGTAGCTCAGCGTTTTGATTGGAAAATTGACTGAAGACAAACATTGAATCCAAACACTATTTTTGCTTTTTATTCATTATTATTTTTTGGAAAAATTTCTGAAAAATAATTTTTCAATCAACATCCAAAGACAATGAACATTAACGATGAGAAGATGACGAATTTAGCAGTAAGTGGCAGCTTTTTCATTTTTAAGTCTTAATTAGTTAACAATATAATTGAGAATCGATATTGAGCATAATTTCTCAACATATTGTATGAAGAATTCTCAAAATCAGATAATAGGTGACATAATAAACGCCAAATTTCCGTACAATTAAGATTCATTAAATACACGTTGTACGCATTGTTTATCTATTATTAATATATGGTCTTTCGAAAATCACCTTTGCAATAGCTAACATGTACTTTCAATTGACCATAAGCAAGCTTTTGCCCGTAAATTGTTCACTTAAAATTAGCTTCATTTGAGCTAGTTGGTTTTCCGACTTACGAAAATTTTCAGACATACGTAGGTGTGTTTTCTCTAAGTGAATTTTGTTTTGTTTTAGCCTTTTCTGTTAGATAGTTTATATTTTGACTGAATTGTAAACGTCAAGGTCATTTTTAAATTTTCAAGTAGTTCTTTCCTTATTGATAGAATTTAGCAGTGCATTTCTTCTGCTCATATTGTGGCTTAGGTAAGAATTTATCTTCAGCCAAAAGTTCTAACGCACTAAAAACCGGTTTCTAACGCTGCATTATGCAAATAACTATCGCTATAACGCGCCTTATCATCAGTAAGGGTGCGTTTGTTTGTTTAATTTACGTAGCAATTGGTAGCATCGTTGAACGTTCTCTGAGTTCATTATAGCGTTAAGTAGCTGCTGAAGTCGGTTGCGGAATTACTGTCAAGTATTCCATTTTTCTGCTTTTTATTTTTTTAAAACTTTGTATACTCATTGTGTAAACAATTACTTTTTAATTAGAGAGCATTTAATTATTATACTTGTTGTAATTCAACTTTGTGATAAAGTGAGGGCAGTATTGATTTAATATCATTATTACAGGTTTAAAGAATGGAGGAAAGAAAATGGGAAAACGCGGACGACACGAAGCAGATCGAGGACCACACGAAGCGGATCGAGGACGACACGAAGCAGATCGAGGACCACACGAAGCAGATCGAGGACCACACGAAGCAGATCGAGGACCACACGAAGCAGATCGAGGACCACACGAAGCAGAACAAGAGAAGACAAAGTTCCTGGGACCCAAATTCTGTAGGTCTGGGATTGGGATACTTCGAAAGGGCGAAGTTATCCCATAGTTGTAATTAAGTTAACGACCAACCTACATGGCTGAGTTTTGAATTAATGCAGTACTTGGTCTTTCACGCAGCAAAATTTACGTATGCAACTGCTTTCATGTGTCGAAATAAGTTTTGATTTCCGTTTATTTTGTAATTTTTGTTTTTCTAATCTTACATGGTTTTATTTTGAACACTTTCTAAAGCAAATTCTTTTTATTTTATTTTTATTTTTCAAACTGTTAAACTTCAAGCATTCATTTAAACTTTATTTTCCCTACTTTATTTTATACATTTTGTTCATTTTTTAAATTTCTCCTATTATTTCTTTTGATTTCTTTGATTTTCATTTTTTTCTTCTTATATTGTGCACTTGCATGTTTTTTCAATTTATTTCTCCAAATATTTTTTCTCTGATTCTTTTATTTTGAGTTTGACTTTGTAAATCCTCAGACATATGAAAAGCATTGCATACAAATAAGTAAACACGTAATAAATCATGGAAAAATAATGCACATGGAGAAGAAAGAAGACAAGTGGAGAAAGTCAAGATCGGTGAAAGGTTGTGGATAGGTTGGATCGAATCGTTTGTTGGTCAATTGCGTTCGTTGGTCAATTCCGTTCGTTGGTCAAGTGAGGTAAGTATAGGCACGTTGGAGAAGATAGATACGATTTGGCGATGTCAAGTGTGGAAAGCTTCTTCATTACAAAGACACAATACACAGACGTAACAAAAGACCAATACTGCGTTATTTCTTAACGATGATGCTCATGTAGGATTAGTTAAAATGGGGAAAATCATGTTTGCCATTACTAGTTGCCAGCCAGCAATATTAATTAGTTTATAGGAACAGAAACAAAACAGTTAAAATGGGGGAAAATGAAATAATACACGTAACACACGTAAATTAATAATCTATTTAAAAGTAAGAAAAAAATTTTTTCTTTTAATATAAACCAAGAACAATGCAACAACAACAACAATTCTTTATTAATGAAAAATTTTATTTTTCAAAAAAAATATAAATGTGCAATGTAATACAAACAAACAGATAAAGTCTGGCATAAATGAGTTCTGCGAAATGGCAAACATGCCGGAAATGGGACTTGAAATATTTAATGCAGGTGGAGGATGGAGAGACCAAAAATGGGCCCCATCCTGGAGCGTGAAGCTCCCCTCCCTTAGACAAGGGAGAGTGCAAACTCTTCCTTGCTCTTTGGGCAGGCAGAGCGCACGCTCCTCTTCCCTGGAGCGGGGAAAGCCTAGGCTTTCCGCGCTGAAGAGGCGGGTGAGACTTAGTTGTTTCACCTGCCTCAGATGTGCGGGGAGTTTAGTGCTTTTCCCCGCTCCAAGGGGAGGGGAGATTGTGCGTTTTGTCTGCCCAACAGAGTGGGGGAGATTTTGCATTTTTCCTTGTCTGCAAGGGAGGGGAGATTTGCGCTTTCCATGAAAAAATCGTGAGGGTGGGGAGATTTCGCGTTTTCGTCGATTCAGCGGGGGGAAGGTTGCTTTTTTTTGTGAATTTTTTTTAAAAAAAAGTTTTCGGTTACGGTGGGGGCCTGCCTTTCCGGTCAGCCCGACCGCCCCCGCGCCGCCCCCCACCCTCCTGCCCCGGGGACCCCCACGGCATCATCGCCTCCTAGCCCACGTGCTGGCCTCACGATTTTGGCCGAGATGACCTTGGGTGGACCCATCTGATCCACCCTCGACGGACCAGATGGCCATTCTGATCCGCCGAAGACGTAGCTTCCGCACCAGATGGCGTGCGCTGCCACGCAATTGTGAATCGTCTCGCAAGCGTAAATCGTATGCTTGCAACCTCATGCACATCGACGGCCGTCACACCTGACACTCAATATTACTGTACTGTCCTGCAGAACCAACTCATGTTTGCATACTTACCGTATGATTTACAACTCATCATTATTGATTTAATGTATTATGCCTACTTATCTTTTCAAATAAAACTGACTACTGTAAGTTGCTGTTTTTTGCATTCCACTTAAAACATTCTAATTAACTATTAAAAAACCCTGCTAAAATATGTAGTTACGAGTGACGTTATTATACCTAATTAGAAAATATTACGACCCACTTTTGTGTTTACATTGTATGTTAATCATTTATTAAAAAACCCTCACTGCTGAAATATGTTGTTATGAGTGACGTTATTTAACCTAATTAAAAATTAAAATACTCAGTGTTGCATTTACGTTGCATTTTAAACTTTCTAATTAGCATATTAAAATTAAGCTCATATTTTATACATTGTTTTCCTACATGTTACGGATTAATAACAATCTATTTATAGAAGATTACTTCCTATTTATAAAAAGATTAAACTCGTTGCACCTTGTCTAAGCTAATTGTTTAATTCATTAAACCAAATTTACTTTTGCCATTGCCTAATTAAAGGAGACCCCGATTAACATTTTTATAAGTAAAAAATATATATGCAAACAATAGCTAATTCACCAATAATTAATAAAATTATGCTAATTTAATGTTTACCATATTACATCCCTTTTCACTGTTTACATTACACTGTTTTAACATTACATTACATTGTTTAAAGTAAAAAATTGCTTTACACTAAAAATGTATTATTATCATTATAAAATTAATGAATAATTAAAATCATTTATAAGATGAAATGCAAATGAAAAATTAAAAAACTTCTATGAAATTTAATAATTATTGAATTTGCCCAATTATTATATGAATAAACATTATATTTTACTTATCATTTAAGTTCCTAAATGAATAAATTAATGTATAAAATGTTAACAAATTTAAACTATTTAGCATGATTATAAGGGGAAACTCTCGATGAAGATTAATTTCAAATGTATTATGCCTAAACTGATGAAAGGTGCAACGCCAAATGAACTAGTTAAAAGGTGTGACGGCAGATCTGATGCCAATCATTGGCTGAAGTCGATCAGAGCCAGCGAGACAATAACACAAAAGCATAGCGACGCTTACCGTTCCTCTTGGGGAGTAACGATCACCACTAGATTGGCACTGAAACAGAGTCTCAGCACTACGTCAATTGCAAATTTGCATAACTGCCTCTAGGACAGATACGTCTTACGAATTCACAAAGGTGTTGAAATCCCATTGCACAAGATTTCAAACAACGTCCATTACCACACAAATGGACAGGGTCATCTCTTTAAAACCGGTCTCTGGCCAGCACGGGACTAGGAGACTCCGCACGTGGGAAGTCCCCGTTAACGGGCAGGAGGGCGGGGGGCGGCGCGGGGGGCGGTCGAGCTGAAAAAAAACCTTGCTTGAGCTCCCATTGCTGGGATCCGAGCAAGGCGGCAGGCCCCTGGTACCGCAACCGGGAGAGGAAATGGTGAGCTGTGAAAATATGGACTTTGATCATTTGAGATGGTTAGGGTCGCGTCGTGCAGTGTAACCCGTCGAACTCCTGCAAACCACCCTATCTCACCATTCCTCCTATCCTTGCACTGCTATTCTCAAACATTTACTTATTCTAATACTCAAACTATAGCAGTGCTACAAACTCACTATGCTCAAAAATTGTCTTTTGAAATGATGGACCATTTCACTTTCCGCAAATGAACCCTAAACTCAACTCGACAAGGCATGGGACATGAAAACGTTCAAATGCGGAAAGCCACTCAAATTTATTAAAATAATACTCATGATCTATGTCCAATTACTCTAATTAACAAACATCTGAATTAAATGCTCGATAACTTACAGCTCGAGTTTATATAGATTACAGACTCAAGAACTTCTCAGTGATCTTTAGCTAATTAGTCTAACTCAAAGAATTATACTTACCTAACTTACCCTTGTCTTTGTGATGTCTTCTTTTATCTTCTATTCTTCTGTATCTAAATGTAGAAGAATTAATTTAATGAAATAATGTTATAATAAATAAAAAACAAAGCCGTTTTTAATGGTCTTCTTCGTCTGTCATCGCATTGAAAGCGCCATTGTTCGTTCGCCGCACCTCGTTCGCCTACAATCATTTGAAATGAATTTCTGGAGCAACTAATAGTAGCCTCAGGAAAATTTGCATAGAGTTCATTTCTATTGATTAACAAGTATGAAACGTATTTCTCATTTCGTTGAACAAATAATATGCAGGCCACGCATAAGCTCAAAAGCAAACAAATGGAAATTGCACTCAAATTTGCATTCAAACTAGACAACGCCCATGTTTGATAAGATAACATTCCTCTATATCTAATAATACACCTTACTCAGTAGGAAAAGCAGAAATAGATCGAGCAAACATCGCAGTCGATGCTTTTGTTAGTCAACAAAGTCTATTTAACTGGTGCACTGCTAATATGAAGTTAATATTCTAACGGCCCAATTTGCATAAAAGACAGACACTGCGCACGTAGCGTTAAACACCGGCTTACGTAAGTTGGACATGCTACTCTAATATGAATTAGAACATAACGTCAACAAAAAATAAACAATAATTGAACACACTGGTTGCGCTAAATGCCAAGCATAATTAACTCTATAAAAATTTTGATTTATCTAATGTCTTCATGGTGAAAAATTTAGAAAAAAAATATAAAGTGATAATAAAATTAAATTGAAAATGATTTCTGTATGAAAACGGTATTTATCTGTCCTGCATATTAGATAACTCTATACGCTTAGTGATATTCGACCTGCTAAGTTGAGAATGAAATTGAATGCCATAAGCAAGTGTAAATTGAAAATTTTATCTTCTTCTCTAATTAAATCTAGACGATTACCTAAAATAGAAAATTGAAATATGGATTTGTTCAAAATCTTCAATGTTCAACTATATGTAATTGATAATTCTGCTTTAAAAGTATTTCAATTTTCACGCATCTTCAAATTGAAAAGTGTTTAAATACGTAAATATACATGCATTCATAGCAAAACATCAAGAAAATAAGTTTCAGTATAAAATTTTCACCTGAATGTAGCATCTTGTACTAGCACCTTGGTTACGCAGCGTCACCGTTTATCGAATAGCACCGTAATAAAGTAATAACTATGCATTCCTCTGTTTGTGTATACTTAGTAACCTTCTTATCATTAATTTGGCAATTTAAATAATGTATCGTACTGTATCTTCAATTATCAATTATCTTTCCGTGATTTTATTTTGAAATATAATTTAACTTCGTATTAAAAGATGCTTTTACTTTTTCTCATTTCATCTGCTTTATTTCCTTTTTATGCTTTGTATTATGGCTCATGTGAAATAAAACTGTCTGCTGGATTTACGTCATTTATGTAAAATGAGACTTGTATTTATTTCACAGACAACATTGAAGCTGTGCTGCAATCAAGCCGGCTATCATCAGTTAGATTAATACTTGTAGATTTTCATATACACTTAATTTATTGCTTTGTGATTCAGGCCTGAATTCCAGATATATTTTAATGTCATTAGTGATTGTTGCCATTTGTACTTGTTTGCGCACAACGAGACGTCAAATGATTTTCCGCAAGCTTCACATTCCCGCGTCAGCCCAACAAAAAAGTCAACCTGATTAACAGATACAATTTTCCAGTATCCGCTACAAATGCACTTCCTTTAAACGGCCATTTACATTTACGCATTTACGCAAAAATTCTGCCTACTTTATCATAGGTCCCTCATTTCCGAGTCCCAGGTGTGAATGGCTGTCATTATGCCAAGTTTTATTCGTTCACCTTGCATGTCTGATTCTTATATAAATCGCACATACACACTAAAACCCTCTTCTCCACCTTCCCCTCTTCGAGCATCAATTTCAGCTCCCAACTCCGTCACCCACCCGCCACCCCTACTATCTCCTCCCTCATAGCCTCAGTCAGTTGTTTTTTATAAAATTGCTGCAGGAAATGTTGCTCTTAGCTGCTTTTTATGATTTCCTGATTCTTGCGTAACTGAAACTTTCATGAAAATCTGAATATGCTTGAAATGCTACGATCAGTAGTATTACTGAGTTTGAGGATGACGCAAGACAGAATGTCTTGTTTTATGAAATCCTGTGCCGTCGAACCACACTTTACCAGTGGAAAATTAATTATGAAGTAGAAATGAAACCGAAAGTGCATATATATAGTTTTGTAAAAACAAATTATATTCCTTCATTTAATGTAAAACATACAGAGGCATTTAATTTATAAAGATGGGCGGATGTAGTATACAAAAGATTATCATGTACATGTATTATTATGCATGACAGTCTGACGAAGAATAAAATAGTACCGTTTTTTCATTAAAAATAATTGGTATTTCAATCATGTGATAGAATAACTTTCCAAGTAATAATTTTAATTGTATTCAAAAGAACGACAAGTTTTGATTTCGTTTGAAAAAAAAACTTTTCTATTACCAGGTGAATATCAATGGAAAAGTCAGAATGAATGTACGCATTACTGCAAGTCCGTTTAGTCGTTCTTCTGTCATAGTAGTCCAGAAATAGCTTTTAAGATATTTCACTGCATTAAAGCTTCGTTCTGCGCTGGCTGAGGCGATTAGGTGAGTTGTGAAAATCTGTACGAGTTAGGACACGATCCGGTAATAATCGTTGATGTTGAATTTTAATGCATAACCAAATCAATTGCCAAAAGTGCTATGTTCGCTAAAAATCACGTATGCTAGATGCATTTCGAGGAAGTTACAGATTGGCAACTTTCATACATATTAAGATAAGCACAATGCGCTAACTTTAGAGGCAATTTATAACGAAATTATTGGGCAGAGTGCGTTGAAACTATCCATAACGATTTTATTCAGYACTGCCAACATCTGCCAATCACAACAAGTTGAAATTTCTATAAAATATTTGGCTATTTTAATGAATATATATAAATGCGATATAAATGGGAAGGAAAAGAAGAGAAATGAAACATAGAGAATAAACAAGTATGCAAGAAAAATCATTTTGTGTAGGTTTATCGCAAATGTTTAAATAATCGAGCAAACAGAAGTATCTTCTTCAAATAAAATTTGCTACCGACTTTTCTTTATTGCTTACAGCATCCTGGAATTTACTACGCAGTTTCTGGAGAAAGTCTCCAAACACTATCTTTTATTAATATAAGAAATGAAATGAAAGAAGACAAAACAGTGGAAGAATAAACAATAATCAAAATTTATGTTAAAAAGAATATATAGATTTATTTAAAAATTACTTTGAAAAAAGAACTGAAATATTCAAAAATATTCCAAGAACTCACGTGAAATAATTTGAAATTTGGTAAAATGTTAATAAAAACGGTGATCATGTAACATAGAAACAACAAATATAGATGTAAATGAATAAATAAGTAAATAAATGTTTTAAAAGACTCGATCACCGATGTAAAGTATTTGTAAGGTAAATTTTTAAATATTGAAAAATAAGTAAATTAATACTAAAAATGCACATCTAAAGTAAATGCAAACAGTATCATGCAGGACGTTGATCATGTCATAAGCATTATTATATTGCTTACTTTTTCTCCATGTGCAATTGAATGTTTGTAAGAAATAGTAGTTCGTTGAAGATTTCTGCGAATGGTTCCAGTGATACTTACATTAGTGTGATGTATAACTTTGATATCTAAAAACATGCAAATTTAACATGAAAACTAGCAATAGCAATGATTACAAGTTCTACTTCATTTTCATTTCCTGTATATGAAGTATTCAGTTTCATATTATGTGAATTGTGAAAGTGAAAATGGTGAACGCAAATATGTACTATACTTCTTTTGTTTCTTTGAAGCAGCTTTAAAAATCAAAAGTAATGTACTACTAATAATATTTAAAAGTGAATAGTGATAGCAGAACATCTAATAAGTTCACATTTATTATGTTTGTCAAGTTATGCGAATAGCATATATCACAAAAGTATCACCACACATCTCGAACATCACTTACCTTATGAAAATAGATGACTTTCAAAAGTGGAATTATATTTCCCGCATGCCACTCTTTTGTTGCATTTGTTTCCAATCATGACAATGCTGAAAGTGAATAATATTATTGTGGTCATCTCAACATGAAAACAAATATAGGTACACGTTTGTGTAAGCATCTGATTTAATTATCTGAAAGGGAATAATAATAATACTAATACAGATTCTGATTAGTGTTCTTTCACCATGATTGAAAGTCAACCAAATAGTATTCATAGAAAAGTAAAGGCAACATGATATAAATATAATTCAAAGATGGTATTGAAGAGCGGAATTACGGTTGAACACGTACCTGTAGCCGTTGCACAGTATTAAATAGCTGAATAAATAGAAATGCTCTAAAGTGGTGTTTGATAATAAGTAAATTATGCAAATAGAAAACTACTTTGCCTCTGGTGGAACAGACTAATTTCACATCACTAATAGCGCAGTAGCGTGCATATGGTGAAGAATTTTATTAAATTATTAAATGACGAATGTCATTTACTTTTTATTTAAATGCATAATATAACGGAAAATTCATTACGATGCAGATTTCTTTCACTGAAATAATATGAAAACCTGAACCACTAAATATTTCTAACATAATCTGTAAACACTTCTAAACTAAATAAATTTAGCTGCGTGAAAGTGTGATGTGATGCAGTACATTATATTAGATATTTTCCTTACAATCAATGTTCGAAGTATAATGAGCAGTTTTCATCAAAAATCAACTTATAAAATATAATATCAGTTAAATACATTTGTTGAATAAAACCAATAGCATATTTCAGGAATAGTCAACATGGAAATTATGTTCAGCTTCAAACCGTTTATGGGTACTAAAATTACTAAAAATACCATAATAATAATATAATTAGAAGAAATGACAAATAAACTATTGATACAACAACACAATTACAAAAACAAATACAATTTGCAACAATCATCAACAAGAAAGAATGCAAGTAAATTTCAAATTCTATACATACTAGTGATAAAGAAATGCAGGAAGTAAATAAAAGGTGAAATATCGCCTTTGACAAAATGAAATGCGACATACAGAAAAATTGCTAAATCGCTTCATTTTCATGTTATGATTACAGCATAAATACCATTTGAATACTTTGGAAAATATAAATAGCATTATACATTTGTTTTTTAAATGACAAATAGATTTGTCAAAGAAAGTCAGCTCAATTACATCAAATATAAGGGATTGAACAATACGATAAAATATTGAAAAAATATGGAAATATTGAAAAATATGAATAATCATTTCCAAATCAAAATGTAAAATTTTCATTTATTAAATTTCATTCACACTGGGTATGTATCAACAAAGTTACGGTTGCGTAAATACTCTAGCAATCAAGATGGACAAACTGCCAACTTTGAAAGCAATTTATTCCACACTTATGGGATTGCGTTCAATCAGAATTTGCAGAACTCTCTAATCAATCCATATACAACCATACCCAAAAAAGATTTTAAAATTGTGAAAAAACATTTTCACCCAAAACGCGAAAACAGCAAAGTTTATAGCCCACGAAATTTCGAAATTTTCGTAAAACCTATTTTTCTCCAAAAATAGTATGGGAATGTAGGAAAAATTAGAAAACAACAACGAGCTTGTCCAAGTTCCCCGATTGTGTATTTCTCGAGATATTGTAAAAAACTGAAACTGAAATATGAATTTAATTGTGATGAAAGGGAAAAATAAAATATAAAAGTGGAAAAATATAGTAGAAAAAACAGGTTTTGTTTAAATAACATTTGTTCCTGAATTTTGTTTGCATATTACAGCATCCAAAAAGTTTCAAATTTTTGTTAGCGCTATTTCCTTGGCTGAATACGCTACAGAAATAAGAATTAGTCAAAATAATAACATGTAAATGCAATTTTAATCCAGTGTGGGGTTGTTTATATTTGTAAATGCGACAATCGCTAACTAAATATTTAATCAATTTTCTGAAAAAATCATCGATTACACGTTATTGAAAATTATATACCCATAGTTTACGTAAAATTGTAGTTCATAATCAAACATGCAATAAATAAACCGCTCGAATTTACTGGGAGCATGTTTTAAGTGTCTTTGAACTTATAAGTTAATATCTGAGCGGTTTCGAAGAATTCCGTACACGGAGATACTGTTTCATCCTTAATGTTAGTCTAATTATGTTTACACCATTTCGAACAAACTATCATCAAAATAAATACTATATTTAAGGCTTATTTCATTATGTGGAATTCAAGGAGTGTTGAAAATGAGAATAAATCAGGATAGCCGCAGCTTTGGTAGGAATGAGAAGCTAATTTAATGATAAGAATCATGAGCAGCATTGTAATCCATGAAATGATTACTTTTCAAACAAGGTAATTAAATATTTGCTAAGCATACATTAAGACAATTAGGTGTTAATCGATGATTAAGAGCAATAACCTTAGAAATTCGTTGAGTTGATGATTATAAAATTATAAATTAATAGAAAGTTTGTATATTGAAGGAATAATTCCCATTTCAGCTAGGTTTTAAACAACTTTGACAACTTAATTGAAATGGACTGAAAATGACGGAAAGTTAGATTGCTGAAAACTAAAATATATTGCACAAGGATGCGTATTTTGACAGATTATAGCACTAGAATGCCAAGAATGGATCATTAGCTAATCTCACAAACTCAGTTCAGTTTAAAGAAAGTTATCGATAGGCAACTTTCCTGTGTATTAAGATAGACAAACTGTCAACATTGAAAGCAATTTTTCCACAAGTACCAGATTGTGTTCAATCAGAATTTGCAGGACTCTCTAATGTATCGATATGTAAACATAGCCATCAAAAGAATTCAAAATTTTGAAAAAAATATTTTTCACCCAAAACGTGAAAGCAGCATAGTCTATAGTCCACGAAATTTCGAAAATCCTATTTTTCTACAAAAATAATGTGAGAATGTAGGAAAAAATTATAAAACAACAATGAGCTTGATCGCACGTTGACGGATAGCGTATTTCTTGAGATTTTGCAGAAAAACTGAAATTGAAATATAACTTTAATGGTGATGAAAGGAAAAGAAATAAATATAAAAGTTGAAAAGATATTAGTAGAAACGATTCTGTCAACGTTTATCAAGAAATCTACATTATTTTGAGCAAAAACAGGTTCTTGTTTAAATAACATTTGTTCTGAATTTTGTTACATATTTCTATGTTTACAGCATCCAAAAAGTTTCAAATTTTGTTAGCGCTATTCCTTGATTGAATACACTACAGAAATAAGAATTATCAAAATATAATATGTAAATTCAATTTTAATCCAACGTGGGGTTGCTTTATCTGTAAATATCACAATTGCTAACGAGTTATTTCATCAAATTTCTCGAAAAATCAACGATTTATGACGACTGCATTATAGTTCATTTTCATCAGCGAAATTCACGGAGTGTTGTCATGCAAAAATACACTCATAGAATTATAAGTTTAATATCATTGAAAGGTTATTGAATAATGAAAATGATGTATAGCATAGTAATGAGTGAAATGATTGTTTATTAACAAATAAAATATATGGAAACATACGTAGTACAAATAGCATTGATCAATGTGAAAGCGAAACAACGTTGGATATTGATATCAATAGTGCATTACAAAGGGATGAATTAATATAGAGTTGGTATATGAGATGTTCTATGTCCATTTTCTGCCGATTTGAAGCAATTTTCATCAAATTAAAATGTCTTAAAAATGATAGAAAATTCGATCGCTAAAATGCAAGAAATGTTGAGCGAAGCATCAAATTTTGGATGATTCCTTCACCGACATGCCAAAGCTGTTCCATTTCCTGAATCGCCCGCAGCCGGTTGCATTTAAAGAAAGTTTCAGTTTTGCGAATTCATTGTGTATTCACAAAGGAAATGTGCCAACTTTAGAAGCACTTATTCCACGTATTGAGCTCGACATTGTTTTCCATGCAATGTCGCAAAACAGTTTAGTCTATCCATATGTATCAATTATGGAAAGAAAATGCAATATTGCCAAACAGCTTTCTTCTGCCCCAAAACAGAGAAGCGTATTTAGTCCATGAAATTTGATTTCTAATACAAAAATCTTTCAAACAACTGATATAAATAATCAAAGGAAATGCAAAATCTATTACCACATTTTTCACACAATTCCTAGTAGTGTGTTTTTGAGATTTTGCTGTAAATGAGTTACCAAATTGGATGTTAATGTAAGGACAAAAAAATGTATGCGTTGATAGTCACGCATAGAAGTGGCTTTGATTAAAATTTACTTCGACGCAGCAAATCGTTTCCGCAATGAGGATGCTCTTTGTATAACAGAATAAGATGGAATTTGTACTTGATTCTATTTGTTTAATACAGGCTGCATGTACTTCAGACGTTTTATTTGAGCTAGTGCAATCAGTGATAACAATTTAGAAATAGCGTACAATGAAATTTAGGATTTTCAGATTAAACGTTTATTGCAACATAATATTTCTTACATAAATCTCTTTTTCTAAAATGAAATTTGAACGAAGTTCCTACGTATCGCAAGAGATGTTCAGTAGTGTATATAGATGATCATATGATAGTTATTATACATGCAGTCAGTGAAGCTGATCCGAAGGTTAGTCAGCGAAACTGAAATCCATTAATTTGCAAGTAAAATGGTCTGTAGTGATACATACAAAAAACGTTAGTACAATAGTAAAGATGACTTACCGCTTAACTATCGTGACTGTATTGTATTTCTTGACTGATGGTCTTCACATTGATTACTATGAAGATGACATTTTGAAAAGTAGGTCAAGTTCATGGAAATGGAATAATATGATCTTGCCTTTGGTAGTGTAAATTCATTTTTCTAAGTAATAGCGCAATGGTATATAACATTATTGTAAAGTTTAATAACTGCTAAAAGTTATTACGATTCATTGAAATTCAGTAAAGTATTGTACGTAGAATGTGAACAATTCCCATGATATGCTATTCACGACAACTTCATGATGTTCGTTTGTCTAAATACTTTTTATTTCTGTTGTGTTATTATGATTCAAATGAACGTTCATATATAACTGTTATGGATTTTCTGGTGATTTATTTCAAGCTGAATTGCCGCCTTTGTTTAACTGCACTTGCTCACCTGAATATCAGTGGCTGCTGAACGCTGATTATGCTGTTGATCTGAAATATTGCAAGATTATGTTTTTGCAAATTATTAGAAGGAATTCAATGGCTAGTTTTCATTACGTCAGCAAACATAATTTCCGCAACCTCTAATGTAAAATCACGTCAATAATACCAACTATTTTATTACTACTCACATCTACATTCACCTGAATTGCCAAAATATAGCAAATTAAGTGAAGTATTGAATTTAGCTTGAATGTAACGACATGTGATCATATTTTATCACCCTTACTCTCAGTTCCTTAACATGAAAATTTTCAAACGTAGCCTTGACGTTTGTGTTCATTGATTTGATAGCTTAGCAGTAGCCTGATTTTTCAATTTCTGTTGAAAGCCGCATGTAATTTGCTATTCTTGAGCATTTCAATGGCATTTGCACTCAGTAATACCTGTGATCAGACGGTGGACCTAAGTTTGGTACCCCCTTTAGGCAGACAGTCAGCGGAACATGAGTAACACAAATGATGATAGAAGTAGTCTGTTGGGGTATTCAGGTTACTCAACGATCACAAACATCACCGTCTCGTTGATGCAACTGCATCTTATCAGAACAGAATTTGTCAGTACCTCACACAGTGAATCTGACAAATATGATAGAATTTTAGAAAACGTTTTGTCCCTTGCGTTTGTTTGTAACCAACAATATGATGTCCACTCCATACCACTCCACATATTAATTCACGGACGAGTTATTTTTCAGGTCCCTAGTGACTACCACTGGACTGACTGGAATTAGCATGCAAGGAAGTTCATATTCTGCTACAAATACGTATCATTTCATTGTCCAGGATTAGTTGGGTGTCACACTACACACTGTAGTGATCAAGCAACCTAGCACGTAGCGCTCCTGGAAGAGAATCAGCGTCTCGACAACGTCAACAAGCCTGATAGTTTTCTGAACGACTTCGTCTAAAAATTCAGCCGTTGGAAAATATTTTCTGAAATCCATATAATCTGTGATAACCAAGGAATCCTGGTAACTAATGAAGAAGACATACATTGGAAGTCAATTTTTGTTACTTTTCGCCTTTATGTGTACGTGAGGTGTCAATCAGTTTATAGAATGAATCACAAATGATATACGTGTAAACTTCTATAAGTATACACAACTTTAAGATTTTTAAGAAGTAGCTAATTATACCTACTTATAATATGCGAATTAAATCGTACAATGTCCCATTGGCTGTCACTATGATGCTTTCTATCGCCCTCATCAACTGGAAATTCATTGTCTCATTGCTGTAACTATGACGCATTTTATTCGCTGTCATCAAAAGCAAATTCATTGGTCCACCGGCTGGCATTAGGACGCTTTCCATTGGTCGGCATTAATGCAAATTTCATTCTCCCACGTCGTATTCGCTGTCACTAAACGCGTTCCATTCGCTGTGATCATGAGGAAATTTCATTGGTCCACCGGCTGTCACGATGTCTCATCCTATTGGTCGTTATTATATGCAACTATTGGTTGTCATCATGAGCAAATTTCATTGGTCCACCGGCTGTCACGACGTCGCACTCTATTGGTCGTCCTTATATGCAAATTTCATTCTCCCACGTTCCATTGGCTGTCACTAAGATGAGTTCTCCTATTGGTCCAGAATGTATGAGGGATTCCTATATAAGTAGAAATCTTCCTTCTCCTTCCTCCTTCCTTCTCCCTCCTCCTTCCTCCTCCTCCTCCTCCTCCTCCTCCTCCCCTCCCTCCTCCTCCTCCTCCCTCCTCTCTCCTCCTCCTCCTCCTCCTCCTCCTTCTCTCTTTCTCTCCTCTCTCTCTCTCTCTCTCTCTCTCTCTCTCTCTCTCTCTCTCTCTCTCTCTCTCTCTCTCTCTCTCTCTCTCTCTCTCTCTCTCTCTCTCTGTCTCTCTGTCTCTCTCTGTCTCTCTCTCTCTGTCTCTCTCTGTCTCTCTCTCTCTCTCTCTCTCTCTCTCTCTCTCTTCTCTCTCTCTCTCTCTCTCTCTCTCTCTCTCTCT
>LKDY01000313.1:0-10776 GCA_002221485.1 Trichinella murrelli | reverse complement strand
CCATTGAGCATGTTTTTGCACCTCATGTAGACAATAAATTTATTGCATACAACAATGATCCACCAGATGTTCCGAAAGTCAGAACAAAATCAAACAGTAAAGGTAACAAGAGGGGAACTTTGACATAATGCAGCATTCTGTACAGCATGTACAACATTTAGGTGTATTAATGATGGATACAGGTAACACTGATGCTGCAGCGTGGATTGTTCATACAGTACCAGGATTTCCAAAAGCACGAACAGGATACTTATTTCCTCCTGCAGAAGTTCAGAAAGGCCATCTATTGATTTGCTTAACAATTAAGGAAGACCAAATTGACACAATTGGTAAATGTTAGAATACGATAATTAACTTAATAATGCAAACATCATGAGGCTATCTTAATTTTTTGAAGATAACAAATATTTATGAATTGCTTATTATCAATGCATTTATGAAGAGTCATAAAAATACTTTTTAGCCATGACACTGAGAATTGCAACTCCATTAATATATTACAATGATATACCAGATGCGCAGATGGATTCTCGACCAAATCTGAAAAAATTGGCTAACGGTGAATCAAGATTAACACCACCGTTAACAGTGACACAGGGCACTACAACAACAGGTGCTCAAAGTTTGAAAGTGACAATTTGCAGCAAAGGTGAAAAATCAAGATACGGTAAGTCACACATGTTACGGCTAAATTTCCAGATCACACAACTTGCAAAATTTTGCACTGCTAAAATAAATCTGCTTTCATTATTCATTTTTCACTAACAGTGCATGCAGCAAAGGGAGAAGTTTGTTAAAATTCTATTTATTATAATGATCAGATGCAGAAATACATTCTACGGTGAAAAAAATTACAGAAATTCATTTACAATTACAGAAATGTGGAATGATTTTGCAAAACGTTATTATAATCAACGCAGTGAACACAGTTGTAAGTTGTAAGACCTGCTTTCGTAAAATAATCTCAACATAAGTATTTGAACTGATAAAATAAGGCATTTTTTATTTTAACTTGCTCGGAATTTCATGTAAATTTCAAAAAAATTAATTACAGAGATTTACCGAAGAGTACTTGTGAAGAAATTAAAGACAGGCATCAAAGTTTGGACAACAAGAGATAAAATATTGAAAAGTGACTGTCGGATTTTGAACAGAAATATAAAATTAGTAACGAGTCCTATTACTATCGATGACCATGCGAGTTCTCTTGAAAGTGATGTCTCTCAGTGGTTAATTAGTGAACCAGGAAACAAATTTTGTGTTATTGACAAACCTTACCATGTAAATTTGTAATAATTGAAAAGCAATTGTAGAACAGTATGTTTTTTTAGAAAAGCCAAATAAAAGAGCCAGCAATGGCGGTTTGCATTGATGATGCTACAATTTTTGGTCATTTCAATCGAATTGGTCAGAATGTAGAAAATTGCGCATGAAGGTCCAAGGGTGATGATGGAACTCATTTCATGTCTGAAAACTTTAGTAGAATAAAACAGAAATATATTTTACTCGATGTACGTGAGATTTAACAAAATATATTTCAATGAACAGTTCAACAAGACCATATTTTAACGTTTTGGTTTTCTAAATAGTATATTAAGTTGCACGCTCATTCAAAATGTTCAAAGCAATTTTTCTGTAATGAACAATTCTATGCCAATTAGAATACTTTTGCAAAGATTGAACAGATCGGTTTGCGTATGCATTGACTATTGCTAACGTTATATATGCCAATTTTTCGTTTGAATAACTGAAAATTCTTTAAAAAGAAAATTTGAACGCTATTTAATTGTCTATTAATTTTAACTTTATGGAAACATATTTCCGTGTGTTATTACGCATTTTTCCAACAAATGAAATCATATTCTTATTTTTTTAAATAGTCTGGTAATATTTGAGTAAAGGACTCGTACTGTAAAGCGCTCATTTTTAAAATGAAACTAATGTTAACAATATGCACATTTTTCGAAGCATTTCCTATCTCAAATATGCAAAATACTTTAATATAATTTATTCTGCAAATAAATTTCTTTCTCTAAAATGATATTTCAATATTTGAAGCAAACAATTTTGATCACATCTTACTTGGCATATTGCTTCTCACTACTTTTATTGCTCAACTAATATTTTATCTATAAAATGATAAATAACGAAAGATGAAAATGAAAAAACATCTAAGCAATACATTTTTTAAAATTAGTATATGTTAAAATAAAATATTTATTTACGGTGCAATGGATAAACATTTATTTTTCAGGTTTGCAAGCTATATTTATTTGATTAGTGATTGTCATTTTTCAATTTTCTATTCTTTCAGAACGATGATGTAGAATATACGTAATGACTTCTTCTGACAGCAAGCAGATTACTTTTAAACTTTCATTTAACAAAATTAAATAAATTTAAGATTTAAATTGATAAATGATAAAATGCATTGGTGGTGCACTCAAGTTTATAAATGAAATTTTCAACACAATGATGAATAACAGCGAGAGCTATGGCAGGGCACATTAAGCATTTGTAATTAGATCATTATAATTGTGCCATGCATTCATATCCATTATTTCCTCAAGCAGTTGAAATAATTGCGATTATTTTCGTTTAGCAGAAAATGATTTTGGACATTAATTGAATGCTTTTTCAACAAAAATACAGTTTTTACATGCAGAAGTTGGTAATAAATGATAAATAATAAAATAATAAATTTGTAAATTAGTCTGAAAAATCCTAAACATGCCAACCCATGTAAATTATCTAATTTAAGCTGTTTTTATGTTGCTTCACATATCTTTAAACATACCTAAATTTCATTTATTATTTTAATTGTAACTTCGTTAAAAAATCAGTTTCTATTTTATTATAACGTAAAGATATTGTTTAAGAAAGAATCTGCTTGTTTTGCTTTGTTGAGCAACGGCAAATTTTAGTGATGGCACATTTTTAAAYGATGGCACATATACTATTACACACGGTTTCAATATTTATATGAAATCTATATGAAATGCTACAAAATTCAGTCGCTATAGCAGCACTGTAAATGCTGAACATGTTTTTGCTACAGATGCATCAAATAAATTTACTGCATACAACAATGAACCACCCGGATATTCCACAAGTAACAAATGAAATCAAACAGTACAGGTAACCAGAACATGGCTTAAAATGCAAATTGGCCAGTCACATAATAATCATATATTAAGTTGTGTTAATCATAGATTCAAGAACCAAGAAGCAGCTAGCAGGATTGTTCACACAGTATCAGGATTCCCGAAAGCGTTAAGAGGATACTTATTTCCACCTGCAGAAATTCAGAAAAGACATTTGTTTATCTGTTTGACACTTAACGAAAGTAAAATTGATGCAATTGGTGAATTTAACTCAATGATATTTAACGTTATATTAATCTCCTTTTCATGAACTTCGAGTAAATATTTAAATATCAAAAATGCATAAATGCGTTAAATTTGACTTATAATTTTATCAGATGTCATATAAATAATTTATAGAAAGGACCATAAGAATTGCAATTCCATTTATATATCACAATGATGTACCTGATGCTGAAGCTGATTTGCTACAAAATCTTTAAAAATTGATAAATGCTGAATAAAGTTTTGCCACTACTAACAGTGACACAGAAAATTTTTTCTCCTGGATCAGGAAGATTGAAAGTGACAATTTACAGTACATGCAAAAAATCAAGACATGGTAGATTAGCGTTGTTATCGTTTAATTTACATATTTA
The DNA here is from genome assembly GCA_002221485.1 of Trichinella murrelli. Taxonomy (NCBI): domain Eukaryota; kingdom Metazoa; phylum Nematoda; class Enoplea; order Trichinellida; family Trichinellidae; genus Trichinella; species Trichinella murrelli. Next base: position 7,034 of record LKDY01000313.1, on the reverse strand, counting down.
AAATTATGCAAAACTGCTTCAACAGTTATAAATTGAATTAATTTCCTTTTCTTTACTTATTATTTATTATTAATTTTCTTATTTAAATAATACATGCTGCAGAACGAACGATGTTTTCTTTTTTGAAATAACTAATCCTATAGCCAACGCTGAATTATGCCTTCTGCATCAAATAAATTTACAATATTTGCTTAAAATATCAACGATTTAACACAAGTGCATGATATTTTTAATAATGCCACGTAATCCATAGATTTCAAAGGATGGATGTTTAGCCATAAGTAAGCACGTTTAATTATGATGTTCCAAAAATAACTTATATTTCGGTAAAAGATATTTTAGTAGTTCATTATCTGATTTATATTCCAATTTTATACAAATAAAAAAGCTGCTTAAACTTAAGAACTTGGGAAATTGTTTTCTGACGTTTCTGAGTTGTTCAACAATATCTGTCCAAATCTTTGCTACAATTTTCATACACTGCAATTGAAAACCACGGCAAATAAAATGTTTCATTTTCATGATTTTAGGTTTAATATGTTAATTTTTTTATTCATAATTATAGGAGATATAATCAAAGTTATGAATATTCCTAAAGTTTTTCTTCAATGAATGTTTAATCATCAGTAATCAGCATTGATCAGAAACAAATTCGAGAAAGTAAATTAGGTAAATTGCACCAACTGAGATGCTACAGTGAGAAAGAATAGTGTTCAGGCATTTTCTTATTTGTAGTTTAATTAAAATTATTTTAATGTTATTCCTCTTCTTCTTTGCAAGGCTTGAAGATTCTGCACATGATTTGCTAACATGTAGCTGTCTTTTGCTTGGATAACAGCCTCTAGATTTTATCATCTAATAATGTTAAACTGTATATGACAGTAGTATATGATGTTTTCTGAATAAAATATTCCATTTGAAACCAAGTAACTTCAAAATTTTTATCATACATTTAAATTTATATTACAATTAAAAATATTTCACTTCATATAATCTAATTATTTACTTCAAAAGTTAAGATAACTTACTTCATTTTTAAAGAAATCAAACAGTAAGCATTAAAATCCAATAATGTTTCAAAATAAATTTGCAATCTAACTTACAATGTAAAAGGACATTTAATTAATGAAATTCAAATGTGAATTTAAAATGTATCATTGACACAATATTTTAGTTGTTAAGACGTTCTGTGTTCATTATACTGCAAAAAAGCTCCATTGTGCATACTATTTATAAAAGAAATTTCATATTTAAAAACCTGGTGTTATATTACTATGGAGCCATGAAAATTTAATTTTAGCMAAGTATAAAATATATCATGCATAAATACAGCATAAAATTGCAAACAATACAGCACATATAATATGGCAAAATATGAATAAATATANAAAAAAATAAAACGAAATACCTTACTGTGTARAACTTACTATTCGTAAAAGTAGAGAATAATTTCTTGAAAAGAAGTTTGACAACAGAATTAAGCAGTAACCGTTACTATTGCCGTATGCAAAAAATTAAACCCACTGAATGTTAAACAAATATATGCTGTATCAGTAAAATAAATAAAATATTATTTATTTATAAAATTTATATGCTTTGTTTATTTGATCAGATCTTTCTTTTGAGCAAACTTGCTCATTAAGCTCTAAATCATCATTCAATGCTCAGCATTAAATGTTAACATGTCGTTTAGTAAAAAGTATTTGATTAACTGCGTTAGATGGATTTTAATTTTGTGGGCTTATTTACCCAGTATTTCACAAGCAACATCAAAATGCCAAAATGCAAGGGGAGCTGGTGATGTGGACTGGTATGAGCTGATTTTAAATTACATTAAAAAAAGATATTCCATAATTGTATAATTGGCAACGGTTTTACATATAACAGTTCATGTTATAAGAATACTTTTTCTGTAAAATGGCAAGTGCGCTTTACACGTTTTCATTAATAACTCACAATATTTCAAGCTTGTGCAGTTAATGAAATAATTAATAAAATTACCTGAACGTTTCTTAAGGGCCATTTTATATAAAGCCCCTGCACAAAGCAACGGAAGGATATTAGTAGAAGGTGCGGCTGCAAATTGGGCAGGTAGCCCAGGTGCAGTTACTGCAGATAATGGCCACTCATTTGCCAAAGCTCTGGAGCATGTCATTGCAGTGAATGCAAATAACAAATTCATTTCATACAACAATCTTCCACCAGATGTTCCAAAAGTTAAAACAAAATCAAACAGTAAAGGTAACAAGAGGGGAACTTTGACATAATGCAGCATTCTGTATAGCACATACAACATTTAGGTGTATTAATGATGGATACAACTAACGCTGATGCTGCAGCGTGGATTGTTCATACAGTACCAGGATTTCCAAAAGCACGAACAGGATACTTATTTCCTCCTGCAGAAGTTCAGAAAGGCCATCTATTGATTTGCTTRACAATTAAGGAAGACCAAATTGACACAATTGGTAAATATGAGAATAATATGGTTTATGTGGTAATATAATACGTAAAATGCATTTGGTTCTAGTCAAATTCAGTATTTCTAGAAGAAAGGAAATGTTTATAAAATGCACTTTATTAACGTCTATATGAAATGTTATGCAAGTAACTTTTAGCCCTGACACTGAGATTTGCAACTCCATTGATATACTACAATGATATACCAGATACAGAGATGAGTTCTCGTCCAAATTTGAAAAAACTGGTTTCTGGTGAATCAAGAGTCTTACCACCTTTAGCAGTAACAAAGGGCACTACAACTGCAGCTGCTGCCGGTTTGAAAGTGACAATTTACAGCAAAGGTGAAAAATCAAGATATGGTAAATCAGTTTTGCTTTAATTTATAGATTTAAGTACTAGAATTAATAAGATCACAATTGAAATTTCAACCTGCACATGTGAAACAACTAAATTTTTATATTATTGCAAGGCATGTTTAAAATAAAGGCTTCTGTTGAGATTAACAATTTGAATTGAATTTGAACCGCTTTGAACAATTGAATTGCGTAATAACTATGTAACATTATGGTAAAAACTAATTTTTGGAAAGGTAACCAAAGTTCACAAATCATGCAAAACTTAATGGGACGTTGATGTTCAAGAAACTTTAATAAACTTTTATTGATATTTATTTATAAAACATATAGATATAATACAATCAATAAAAGTGATTGATTCAATCAAAAATGAATTTAAAATTTAATCATAAATTGATGAAAATGAAATTATAGTTTTAATTTTATTTATTTGAAAAAATGATTAAAGCAATTTTTTAGAGATTTACCGGAAAATACTCCTGAAAAAATTGAAGTCTACAGTTAAAGTTTGGACAGCTAGAGATAACAAATTGAAAAGTGATTGTAGAATCCCTGGGAGAAATATAAGATTAGTAACAGGTCCTATATCTGTAAACGGTGATCAAAGTACACTTGAAAATGATGTTTCTCAGTGGTTGGTCACTGAAACAGGAAATAAATTCTGTGCTGTTGACAAACCTTATCAAGTAACTTTAGATTCTTTGAAAAGCAGTTATTTAAAGAATATTTATTTAGAAAAGTCAAGCAATGGAACCTGCAATGGCAGTATGCATTGATGATGCCAGCATTTCTGCTCGTTTCAAAGAAATTGCACAGAATGTGGAAAACTGCTCATAAAATTGCTTTGTGTGGTTTTGATGAATGGATTGCAGCATTTATAATAGAACTCTTTTGACATTGTAAAAATTCTTGCACATTAGGTTTAGAGAGAATTTCTTGTATACACATCATTAATAAACAATTCAAGCACTTTATTAGCAAATATTTTAAAGTGAACTGAGATTCGATTTCTTATTACTCATTGCGCTCTATCTTCTCACCATTAATCCGCAGTGCATAGTACAGTAAATAAATTAAGTTTTAATTATCAGCTGGTTCCCACTGCAGATTTATCTGCCTTTTTCCTGTATAAACACTTCCTAACAAAATTATTTACTATACAAAATGATTCAACTGTTGAAAATTATTCAGTGATGAACATATGTACCTGTGATTTCCAAAGTTGGCAATATCACCCCCTTGGGGGCGGTGGACGGCTTCAAGAGAGCGCAGGAAAATTGTACTGGTGCGGTATTGGTATTGGTGCATTGCATGATCCACCAATAACATCTCAACTTACTCAACGTTTGCATCGCTCTTTGGAATACGTCATTACAACAGTAAGCAAAATCAGAAGCATTTCTTGCAATGACAGATTATTCAGCCAGATGGACGAACAAAATGACGAAGAATTCAATCGCCTGTTGATGGTTGTTGAAAGGTGTTTGTTTAAATCGTTTTTGTGATCTTTTTGAAACGATTTTGGAATTCTTTGATAACAAAGAACCTTTATTGAGAGAGTTTGGATAAGTTCAAAAGTGACATAGCCTATATGGCTTTTTTTTTCATGTTTAATGAAGTTAATCTGCAACTGCAAAGAATCGAACATAATCAAATCAGGACGAGATCTGTCATATCACAATTCGCATCAAAGCTGGCTTTGTTCAAACGCAACTTCGGGCGTAGAGAATTTTACCAATTTCAAAGCTTTGCTGCACTCAGGAAAAGTGAAGAAGTGCACGATGATGGCATTCAAGTCTACTGTGATCATTTAGTTGTGATGAAAAAGGGCACGCAAGAAAGATTTCAAGATATTCTTACAATGTAGATTCCATATGCATCATGCGCAAAATTTCTACACTCAGCGATATTTACTTGAAGGGAACAAATGAAAGCGGCAGCTTTTCAATGAATATAAATTTGCACATTTGTCAAGTGAACAAACTCTCTTCTAAACGAATAAGAAGCATCATTTTAAACTCCATATTGTTTGTTATCAGCATGGTCAAGACTTATTTATGCATGATCACATTTACTCCAAAAGTTTTGCAATAACATTATAATTGCTTATTTTTTGTTGCCTAAATTCAATGCATCCTTCTACCAGAATTCTTCAGTAAATTTCTTTCTATTTTTAAAAGTAATAAGCTGTTTCTGAAATTTCCATTTTAATCATAAAACAATAATAAACATGAATAAAAAAGCAAAATGTTTTGAATGATAGACACCTTTATGAATTTTGAAAGTGATCGTAAATAATTTTTAACACTTTCATCATTTTCCCTGTCATAAAACTAAACTTAGTTCTTTTCCATTAAGCTTTTCTAGATGGCATGAAAAACATTTTTTAATTTCATTTATGAATTTCGATTAAAAATTGTTTTATTTGGGTAAATAATAGAATTCTCTGAAAAAAATTTCCTAATGCTTATTCCAGCAATTTGATCARTATACATAATAAATGAACATCGCCGTTTTAAATATAAATTTAAAAAACTCATATTCTTTAAATGATTATAAAATAACTTCATAAAATTTAAACTATACAGTACATCTGAGTAAATCGATTAGTTAAAATTTATCATGAATGCTATATTGTTTAAACATTAAACAACAAATTTTAAACACTTCAAATTTTAAAATATTTTGAATACAGGGGAAGTTTCGACCGAACCTTGATCAGTTTAGGAGGTTCGCCGACGACAGAAGCTGTTGTTTTCTCTTCTGTACAATTTGAGTCCTAGTCTGGAAAAAACTGCACAAATATGGATGACCAATTGGAAACCGCTTATGAAGCTAAATTCAGCGTGCTTGATATGGACGTGGTTAAGAAAGCCGAGGGTGCGTCCAAAGCGGCAGGTCCTATAAATGAAGCAGAGCAAAAAAGACAAGCAGAATTGATGAAGCAGGCTAGCATTGCTGTCCAGTCAGCGTTGGGTGAGCAGGCATCTGCTGCAGGTAGGCGTGTCTTTTTCGCTCGCCATGGTGAACGAATGGATCGTGTTTTCCCTGCTTGGACGCGGTTGTCTTATACAGAATCTGGAAATTACAAACCGTACGACATGAACATGCCAATATCGATGGTTCCACGATTGAACGGAGTTAATGATTTTTATGATGATCCACCGATTACTGAACTTGGTTATTTTGTATCCCAGTTGATTGGACGAGGAGCAAAATTGAACTGCATAAACTTCGACACTGTCTACTGTAGTCCAGCACTGCGATGTGCGCAAAGTGCGCACGGGATGTTGAAAGCATTTACTAAAACAAAGCCAAAAATTTGTATCGAACCAGGATTGTTCGAATACATGGGATGGTATAAAGAAGAGAATTTGAACTTCCTGAGCACTTTGGAAATGGTCGTACAAGGTTATGAAGTAGATCCTGATTATTTCCCAGTGATCAGTTGTGAGGATTTGAAAACGAAATACAAAAATGAAACTATAGAAGAATATTACAAACGTACCGGCGATGTGATTGGTAGTATTCTGAGCAGGCACACCAAATCACCATGCAATATATTATTTGTTGTTCATGCACCTACCCTTGATGCAGGCAGTCGATTTTTGACAAAGAAAACAGCGAATGTGCCGGATGAAAATAGTCTGAAGCAAGTTGGTGTCCATTATCCATTTGGATCTGTTGTGGCATTAGAAGAGAACAAATCCGACAATACTTGGAAACTTATGCACTGCGCTTTGCCATCAATTTCTTTCTTGGACTGTACTAACCGTATCGATTTCAAATTTTTCAACCGTCCTTAAATTTAATCTGAAATTATTTAAATTTTTTTACTAAACTGTTTGTTTATTATTTCATTTTTTCTTATTTTCTGTAAATGTTTACTGTTTATCAATACAATTCATATAAACTAATTAAGGTGATTTAATTTAACAAAGAACATAATTTATGGATTTTTTCAGTAGAGTTAGAAATGATTTGTAGTCACTTGTTTGACAATGTGATATTACTATATTTATTTTATTTGATGCACATTCTTAAATTAAAATTTCACTTATATGGTGTTGCACAAAAAACATTGTTTAACTCATTTTTCTTTTATGCGCAAAGAATAACAAGAAACTTGATAAAATTTTAATATTATTTCACAAACTTCACAGCAATTACCAGAATTCAATATTTCGTTTAAATGCTGGCTATTGACTGCACTTC
>LKDY01000312.1:0-11838 GCA_002221485.1 Trichinella murrelli | reverse complement strand
GCCTTCAGTCCTCCTTCATAATCAACAGTACCAGTCGCTTTGAAAAACGACTTCTAATTGGGTTGATTTCTGATTTTTTCTTTCAGCACCTTAAAAAACTCAACATCTTTGTTTTTCATATCAGGGTGAACCCCTTAGAGCAGGGATAGCCAAACTTTTTTATCATCGACCCCCTATGGATTACTTGGGGTCAGATCGACCCCAAGTTCATAAAAAAAGTATTATTAATTATAAATTTCTTTATTTGCAATTTTAAGTGAGATTGTGTATGATGCCTTCAGTCCTCCTTCATAATCAACAGTACCAGTCGCTTTGAAAAACGACTTCTAATTGGGTTGATTTCTGATTTTTTCTTTCAGCACCTTAAAAAACTCAACATCTTTGTTTTTCATATCAGGGTGAACCCTTAGAGCAGGGATAGCCAAACTTTTTTATCATCGACCCCTATGGATTACTTGGGGTCAGATCGACCCCAAGTTCATAAAAAAGTATTATTAATAAAATTTCTTTATTTGCAATTTTAAGTGAGATTGTGTATGATGCTTCAGTCCTCCTTCATAATCAACAGTACCAGTCGCTTTGAAAAACGACTTCTAATTGGGTTGATTTCTGATTTTTTCTTTCAGCACCTTAAAAAACTCAACATCTTTGTTTTTCATATCAGGGTGAACCCCTTAGAGCAGGGATAGCCAAACTTTTTTATCATCGACCCCCTATGGATTACTTGGGGTCAGATCGACCCCAAGTTCATAAAAAAAGTATTATTAATAATAAATTTCTTTATTTGCAATTTTAAGTGAGATTGTGTATGATGCCTTCAGTTCTCCTTCATAATCAACAGTACCAGTCGCTTTGAAAAACGACTTCTAATTGGGTTGATTTCTGATTTTTTCTTTCAGCACCTTAAAAAACTCAACATCTTTGTTTTTCATATCAGGTGAACCCTTAGAGCAGGGATAGCCAAACTTTTTTATCATCGACCCCTATGGATTACTTGGGGTCAGATCGACCCAAGTTCATAAAAAAAAGTATTATTAATATAAATTTCTTTATTTGCAATTTTAAGTGAGATTGTGTATGATGCCTTCAGTCCTCCTTCATAATCAACAGTACCAGTCGCTTTGAAAAACGACTTCTAATTGGGTTGATTTCTGATTTTTTCTTTCAGCACCTTAAAAAACTCAACATCTTTGTTTTCATATAGGGTGAACCCCTTAGAGCAGGGATAGCCAAACTTTTTTTATCATCGACCCCTATGGATTACTTGGGGTCAGATCGACCCAAGTTCATAAAAAAGTATTATTAATATAAATTTCTTTATTTGCAATTTTAAGTGAGATTGTGTATGATGCCTTCAGTCCTCCTTCATAATCAACAGTACCAGTCGCTTTGAAAAACGACTTCTAATTGGGTTGATTTCTGATTTTTTCTTCAGCACCTTAAAAAACTCAAATCTTTGTTTTTCATATCAGGGTGAACCCCTTAGAGCAGGGATAGCCAAACTTTTTATCATCGACCCCTATGGATTACTTGGGGTCAGATCGACCCCAAGTTCATAAAAAAGTATTATTAATAATAAATTCTTTATTGCAATTTTAAGTGAGATTGTGTATGATGCCTCAGTCCTCCTTCATATCAACAGTACCAGTCGCTTTGAAAACGACTTCTAATTGGGTTGATTTCTGATTTTTCTTTCAGCACCTTAAAAAACTCAACATCTTTGTTTTTCATATCAGGGTGAACCCCTTAGAGCAGGGATAGCCAAACTTTTTTATCATCGACCCCCTATGGATTACTTGGGGTCAGATCGACCCCAAGTTCATAAAAAAAGTATTATTAATAATAAATTTCTTTATTTGCAATTTTAAGTGAGATTGTGTATGATGCCTTCAGTCCTCCTTCATAATCAACAGTACCAGTCGCTTTGAAAAACGACTTCTAATTGGGTTGATTTCTGATTTTTTCTTTCAGCACCTTAAAAAACACAACATCTTTGTTTTTCATATCAGGGTGAACCCCTTAGAGCAGGGATAGCCAAACTTTTTTATCATCGACCCCCTATGGATTACTTGGGGTCAGATCGACCCCAAGTTCATAAAAAAAGTATTATTAATAATAAATTTCTTTATTTGCAATTTTAAGTGAGATTGTGTATGATGCCTTCAGTCCTCCTTCATAATCAACAGTACCAGTCGCTTTGAAAAACGACTTCTAATTGGGTTGATTTCTGATTTTTTCTTTCAGCACCTTAAAAAACTCAATATCTTTGTTTTTCATATCAGGGTGAACCCCTTAGAGCAGGGATAGCCAAACTTTTTTATCATCGACCCCCTATGGATTACTTGGGGTCAGATCGACCCCAAGTTCATAAAAAAAGTATTATTAATAATAAATTTCTTTATTTGCAATTTTAAGTGAGATTGTGTATGATGCCTTCAGTCCTCCTTCATAATCAACAGTACCAGTCGCTTTGAAAAACGACTTCTAATTGGGTTGATTTCTGATTTTTTCTTTCAGCACCTTAAAAAACTCAAAATCTTTGTTTTTCATATCAGGGTGAACCCCTTAGAGCAGGGATAGCCAAACTTTTTTATCATCGACCCCCTATGGATTACTTGGGGTCAGATCGACCCCAAGTTCATAAAAAAAGTATTATTAATAATAAATTTCTTTATTTGCAATTTTAAGTGAGATTGTGTATGATGCCTTCAGTCCTCCTTCATAATCAACAGTACCAGTCGCTTTGAAAAACGACTTCTAATTGGGTTGATTTCTGATTTTTTCTTTCAGCACTTTAAAAAACTCAACATCTTTGTTTTTCATATCAGGGTGAACCCCTTAGAGCAGGGATAGCCAAACTTTTTTATCATCGACCCCCTATGGATTACTTGGGGTCAGATCGACCCCAAGTTCATAAAAAAAGTATTATTAATAATAAATTTCTTTATTTGCAATTTTAAGTGAGATTGTGTATGATGCCTTCAGTCCTCCTTCATAATCAACAGTACCAGTCGCTTTGAAAAACGACTTCTAATTGGGTTGATTTCTGATTTTTTCTTTCAGCACCTTAAAAAACTCAAAATCTTTGTTTTTCATATCAGGGTGAACCCCTTAGAGCAGGGATAGCCAAACTTTTTTATCATCGACCCCCTATGGATTACTTGGGGTCAGATCGACCCCAAGTTCATAAAAAAAGTATTATTAATAATAAATTTCTTTATTTGCAATTTTAAGTGAGATTGTGTATGATGCCTTCAGTCCTCCTTCATAATCAACAGTACCAGTCGCTTTGAAAAACGACTTCTAATTGGGGTGATTTCTGATTTTTTCTTTCAGCACCTTAAAAAACTCAACATCTTTGTTTTTCATATCAGGGTGAACCCCTTAGAGCAGGATAGCCAAACTTTTTATCATCGACCCCTATGGATTACTTGGGGTCAGATCGACCCCAAGTTCATAAAAAAAGTATATTAATATAAATTTCTTTATTTGCAATTTTAAGTGAGATTGTGTATGATGCCTTCAGTCCTCCTTCATAATCAACAGTACAGTCGCTTTGAAAAACGACTTCTAATTGGGTTGATTTCTGATTTTTTTTCTTTCAGCACCTTAAAAAACTCAAATCTTTGTTTTTCATATCAGGGTGAACCCTTAGAGCAGGGATAGCCAAACTTTTTTATCATCGACCCCCTATGGATTACTTGGGGTCAGATCGACCCCAAGTTCATAAAAAAAGTATTATTAATAATAAATTTCTTTATTTGCAATTTTAAGTGAGATTGTGTATGATGCCTTCAGTCCTCCTTCATAATCAACAGTACCAGTCGCTTTGAAAAACGACTTCTAATTGGGTTGATTTCTGATTTTTTCTTTCAGCACCTTAAAAAACTCAACATCTTTGTTTTTCATATCAGGGTGAACCCCTTAGAGCAGGGATAGCCAAACTTTTTTATCATCGACCCCCTATGGATTACTTGGGGTCAGATCGACCCCAAGTTCATAAAAAAAGTATTATTAATAATAATTTTCTTTATTTGCAATTTTAAGTGAGATTGTGTATGATGCCTTCAGTCCTCCTTCATAATCAACAGTACCAGTCGCTTTGAAAAACGACTTCTAATTGGGTTGATTTCTGATTTTTTCTTTCAGCACCTTAAAAAACTCAACATCTTTGTTTTTCATATCAGGGTGAACCCCTTAGAGCAGGGATAGCCAAACTTTTTATCATCGACCCCCTATGGATTACTTGGGGTCAGATCGACCCCAAGTTCATAAAAAAAGTATTATTAATAATAAATTTCTTTATTTGCAATTTTAAGTGAGATTGTGTATGATGCCTTCAGTCCTCCTTCATAATCAACAGTACCAGTCGCTTTGAAAAACGACTTCTAATTGGGTTGATTTCTGATTTTTCTTTCAGCACCTTAAAAAACTCAACATCTTTGTTTTTCATATCAGGGTGAACCCTTAGAGCAGGGATAGCCAAACTTTTTATCATCGACCCCTATGGATTACTTGGGGTCAGATCGACCCAAGTTCATAAAAAAAGTATTATTAATAATAAATTTCTTTATTTGCAATTTTAAGTGAGATTGTGTATGATGCCTTCAGTCCTCCTTCATAATCAACAGTACCAGTCGCTTTGAAAAACGACTTCTAATTGGGTTGATTTCTGATTTTTTCTTTCAGCACCTTAAAAAACTCAACATCTTTGTTTTTCATATCAGGGTGAACCCCTTAGAGCAGGGATAGCCAAACTTTTTTATCATCGACCCCCTATGGATTACTTGGGGTCAGATCGACCCCAAGTTCATAAAAAAAGTATTATTAATAATAAATTTCTTTATTCGCAATTTTAAGTGAGATTGTGTATGATGCCTTCAGTCCTCCTTCATAATCAACAGTACCAGTCGCTTTGAAAAACGACTTCTAATTGGGTTGATTTCTGATTTTTTCTTTCAGCACCTTAAAAAACAACATCTTTGTTTTTCATATCAGGGTGAACCCCTTAGAGCAGGGATAGCCAAACTTTTTTATCATCGACCCCCTATGGATTACTTGGGGTCAGATCGACCCCAAGTTCATAAAAAAAGTATTATTAATGATAAATTTCTTTATTTGCAATTTTAAGTGAGATTGTGTATGATGCCTTCAGTCCTCCTTCATAATCAACAGTACCAGTCGCTTTGAAAAACGACTTCTAATTGGTTGATTTCTGATTTTTTCTTTCAGCACCTTAAAAACTCAACATCTTTGTTTTTCATATCAGGGTGAACCCTTAGAGCAGGGATAGCCAAACTTTTTTATCATCGACCCCCTATGGATTACTTGGGGTCAGATCGACCCCAAGTTCATAAAAAAAGTATTATTAATAATAAATTTCTTTATTTGCAATTTTAAGTGAGATTGTGTATGATGCCTTCAGTCCTCCTTCATAATCAACAGTACCAGTCGCTTTGAAAAACGACTTCTAATTGGGTTGATTTCTGATTTTTTCTTTCAGCACCTTAAAAAACTCAAAATCTTTGTTTTTCATATCAGGGTGAACCCCTTAGAGCAGGGATAGCCAAACTTTTTTATCATCGACCCCCTATGGATTACTTGGGGTCAGATCGACCCCAAGTTCATAAAAAAAGTATTATTAATAATAAATTTCTTTATTTGCAATTTTAAGTGAGATTGTGTATGATGCCTTCAGTCCTCCTTCATAATCAACAGTACCAGTCGCTTTGAAAAACGACTTCTAATTGGGTTGATTTCTGATTTTTTCTTTCAGCACCTTAAAAAACTCAACATCTTTGTTTTTCATATCAGGGTGAACCCCTTAGAGCAGGGATAGCCAAACTTTTTTATCATCGACCCCCTATGGATTACTTGGGGTCAGATCGACCCAAAGTTCATAAAAAAAGTATTATTAATAATAAATTTCTTTATTTGCAATTTTAAGTGAGATTGTGTATGATGCCTTCAGTCCTCCTTCATAATCAACAGTACCAGTCGCTTTGAAAAACGACTTCTAATTGGGTTGATTTCTGATTTTTTCTTTCAGCACCTTAAAAAACTCAACATCTTTGTTTTTCATATCAGGGTGAACCCCTTAGAGCAGGGATAGCCAAACTTTTTTATCATCGACCCCCTATGGATTACTTGGGGTCAGATCGACCCCAAGTTCATTAAAAAAGTATTATTAATAATAAATTTCTTTATTTGCAATTTTAAGTGAGATTGTGTATGATGCCTTCAGTCCTCCTTCATAATCAACAGTACCAGTCGCTTTGAAAAACGACTTCTAATTGGGTTGATTTCTGATTTTTTCTTTCAGCACCTTAAAAAACTCAACTTCTTTGTTTTTCATATCAGGGTGAACCCCTTAGAGCAGGGATAGCCAAACTTTTTTATCATCGACCCCCTATGGATTACTTGGGGTCAGATCGACCCCAAGTTCATAAAAAAAGTATTATTAATAATAAATTTCTTTATTTGCAATTTTAAGTGAGATTGTGTATGATGCCTTCAGTCCTCCTTCATAATCAACAGTACCAGTCGCTTTGAAAAACGACTTCTAATTGGGTTGATTTCTGATTTTTTCTTTCAGCACCTTAAAAAACTCAACATCTTTGTTTTTCATATCAGGGTGAACCCCTTAGAGCAGGGATAGCCAAACTTTTTTATCATCGACCCCCTATGGATTACTTGGGGTCAGATCGACCCTAAGTTCATAAAAAAAGTATTATTAATAATAAATTTCTTTATTTGCAATTTTAAGTGAGATTGTGTATGATGCCTTCAGTCCTCCTTCATAATCAACAGTACAAGTCGCTTTGAAAAACGACTTCTAATTGGGTTGATTTCTGATTTTTTCTTTCAGCACCTTAAAAAACTCAACATCTTTGTTTTTCATATCAGGGTGAACCCCTTAGAGCAGGGATAGCCAAACTTTTTTATCATCGACCCCCTATGGATTACTTGGGGTCAGATCGACCCCAAGTTCATAAAAAAAGTATTATTAATAATAAATTTCTTTATTTGCAATTTTAAGTGAGATTGTGTATGATGCCTTCAGTCCTCCTTCATAATCAACAGTACCCGTCGCTTTGAAAAACGACTTCTAATTGGGTTGATTTCTGATTTTTTCTTTCAGCACCTTAAAAAACTCAACATCTTTGTTTTTCATATCAGGGTGAACCCCTTAGAGCAGGGATAGCCAAACTTTTTTATCATCGACCCCCTATGGATTACTTGGGGTCAGATCGACCCCAAGTTCATAAAAAAAGTATTATTAATAATAAATTTCTTTATTTGCAATTTTAAGTGAGATTGTGTATGATGCCTTCAGTCCTCCTTCATAATCAACAGTACCAGTCGCTTTGAAAAACGACTTCTAATTGGGTTGGTTTCTGATTTTTTCTTTCAGCACCTTAAAAAACTCAACATCTTTGTTTTTCATATCAGGGTGAACCCCTTAGAGCAGGGATAGCCAAACTTTTTTATCATCGACCCCCTATGGATTACTTGGGGTCAGATCGACCCCAAGTTCATAAAAAAAGTATTATTAATAATAAATTTCTTTTATTTGCAATTTTAAGTGAGATTGTGTATGATGCCTTCAGTCCTCCTTCATAATCAACAGTACCAGTCGCTTTGAAAAACGACTTCTAATTGGGTTGATTTCTGATTTTTTCTTTCAGCACCTTAAAAAACTCAACATCTTTGTTTTTCATATCAGGGTGAACCCCTTAGAGCAGGGATAGCCAAACTTTTTTATCATCGACCCCCTATGGATTACTTGGGGTCAGATCGACCCCAAGTTCATAAAAAAAGTATTATTAATAATAAATTTCTTTATTTGCAATTTTAAGTGAGATTGTGTATGATGCCTTCAGTCCTCCTTCATACTCAACAGTACCAGTCGCTTTGAAAAACGACTTCTAATTGGGTTGATTTCTGATTTTTTCTTTCAGCACCTTAAAAAACTCAACATCTTTGTTTTTCATATCAGGGTGAACCCCTTAGAGCAGGGATAGCCAAACTTTTTTATCATCGACCCCCTATGGATTACTTGGGGTCAGATCGACCCCAAGTTCATAAAAAAAGTATTATTAATAATAAATTTCTTTATTTGCAATTTTAAGTGAGATTGTGTATGATGCCTTCAGTCCTCCTTCATAATCAACAGTACCAGTCGCTTTGAAAAACGACTTCTAATTGGGTTGATTTCTGATTTTTTCTTTCAGCACCTTAAAAAACTCAACATCTTTGTTTTTCATATCAGGGTGAACCCCTTAGAGCAGGGATAGCCAAACTTTTTTATCATCGACCCCCTATGGATTACTTGGGGTCAGATCGACCCCAAGATCATAAAAAAAAAGTATTATTAATAATAAATTTCTTTATTTGCAATTTTAAGTGAGATTGTGTATGATGCCTTCAGTCCTCCTTCATAATCAACAGTACCAGTCGCTTTGAAAAACGACTTCTAATTGGGTTGATTTCTGATTTTTTCTTTCAGCACCTTAAAAAACTCAACATCTTTGTTTTTCATATCGGGGTGAACCCCTTAGAGCAGGGATAGCCAAACTTTTTTATCATCGACCCCCTATGGATTACTTGGGGTCAGATCGACCCCAAGTTCATAAAAAAAGTATTATTAATAATAAATTTCTTTATTTGCAATTTTAAGTGAGATTGTGTATGATGCCTTCAGTCCTCCTTCATAATCAACAGTACCAGTCGCTTTGAAAAACGACTTCTAATTGGGTTGATTTCTGATTTTTTCTTTCAGCACCTTAAAAAACTCAACATCTTTGTTTTTCATATCAGGGTGAACCCCTTAGAGCACGGATAGCCAAACTTTTTTATCATCGACCCCCTATGGATTACTTGGGGTCAGATCGACCCCAAGTTCATAAAAAAAGTATTATTAATAATAAATTTCTTTATTTGCAATTTTAAGTGAGATTGTGTATGATGCCTTCAGTCCTCCTTCATAATCAACAGTACCAGTCGCTTTGAAAAACGACTTCTAATTGGGTTGATTTCTGATTTTTTCTTTCAGCACCTTAAAAAACTCAACATCTTTGTTTTTCATATCAGGGTGAACCCATTAGAGCAGGGATAGCCAAACTTTTTTATCATCGACCCCCTATGGATTACTTGGGGTCAGATCGACCCCAAGTTCATAAAAAAAGTATTATTAATAATAAATTTCTTTATTTGCAATTTTAAGTGAGATTGTGTATGATGCCTTCAGTCCTCCTTCATAATCAACAGTACCAGTCGCTTTGAAAAACGACTTCTAATTGGGTTGATTTCTGATTTTTTCTTTCAGCACCTTAAAAAACAACATCTTTGTTTTTCATATCAGGGTGAACCCCTTAGAGCAGGGATAGCCAAACTTTTTTATCATCGACCCCCTATGGATTACTTGGGGTCAGATCGACCCCAAGTTCATAAAAAAAGTATTATTAATAATAAATTTCTTTATTTGCAATTTTAAGTGAGATTGTGTATGATGCCTTCAGTCCTCCTTCATAATCAACAGTACAGTCGCTTTGAAAAACGACTTCTAATTGGGTTGATTTCTGATTTTTCTTTCAGCACTTAAAAAACTCAACATCTTTGTTTTCATATCAGGGTGAACCCTTAGAGCAGGGATAGCCAAACTTTTTTATCATCGACCCCCTATGGATTACTTGGGGTCAGATCGACCCCAAGTTCATAAAAAAAGTATTATTAATAATAAATTTCTTTATTTGCAATTTTAAGTGAGATTGTGTATGATGCCTTCAGTCCTCCTTCATAATCAACAGTACCAGTCGCTTTGAAAAACGACTTCTAATTGGGTTGATTTCTGATTTTTTCTTTCAGCACCTTAAAAAACTCAACATCTTTGTTTTTCATATCACGGTGAACCCCTTAGAGCAGGGATAGCCAAACTTTTTTATCATCGACCCCCTATGGATTACTTGGGGTCAGATCGACCCCAAGTTCATAAAAAAAGTATTATTAATAATAAATTTCTTTATTTGCAATTTTAAGTGAGATTGTGTATGATGCCTTCAGTCCTCCTTCATAATCAACAGTACCAGTCGCTTTGAAAAACGACTTCTAATTGGGTTGATTTCTGATTTTTTCTTTCAGCACCTTAAAAAAAATCTTTGTTTTTCATATCAGGGTGAACCCTTAGAGCAGGGATAGCCAAACTTTTTATCATCGACCCCCTATGGATTACTTGGGTCAGATCGACCCCAAGTTCATAAAAAAAGTATTATTAATAATAAATTTCTTTATTTGCAATTTTAAGTGAGATTGTGTATGATGCCTTCAGTCTCCTTCATAATCAACAGTACCAGTCGCTTTGAAAAACGACTTCTAATTGGGTTGATTTCTGATTTTTTCTTCAGCACCTTAAAAAACTCAACATCTTTGTTTTTCATATCAGGGTGAACCCTTAGAGCAGGGATAGCCAAACTTTTTTATCATCGACCCCTATGGATTACTTGGGGTCAGATCGACCCCAAGTTCATAAAAAAAGTATTATAATAATTTCTTTATTTGCAATTTTAAGTGAGATTGTGTATGATGCCTTCAGTCCTCCTTCATAATCAACAGTACCAGTCGCTTTGAAAAACGACTTCTAATTGGGTTGATTTCTGATTTTTTTTTTCAGCACCTTAAAAAACTCAACATCTTTGTTTTTCATATCAGGGTGAACCCTTAGAGCAGGGATAGCAAACTTTTTTATCATCGACCCCTATGGATTACTTGGGGTCAGATCGACCCAAGTTCATAAAAAAGTATTATTAATAATAATTTCTTTATTTGCAATTTTAAGTGAGATTGTGTATGATGCCTTCAGTCCTCCTTCATAATCAACAGTACAAGTCTTTTTGAAAAACGACTTCTAATTGGGTTGATTTCTGATTTTTTCTTTCA
Source organism: Trichinella murrelli (assembly GCA_002221485.1). NCBI lineage: Eukaryota > Metazoa > Nematoda > Enoplea > Trichinellida > Trichinellidae > Trichinella > Trichinella murrelli. Next base: position 903 of record LKDY01000312.1, on the reverse strand, counting down.
GCACCTTAAAAAACTCAACATCTTTGTTTTTCATATCAGGGTGAACCCCTTAGAGCAGGGATAGCCAAACTTTTTTATCATCGACCCCCTATGGATTACTTGGGGTCAGATCGACCCCAAGTTCATAAAAAAAGTATTATTAATAATAAATTTCTTTATTTGCAATTTTAAGTGAGATTGTGTATTATGCCTTCAGTCCTCCTTCATAATCAACAGTACCAGTCGCTTTGAAAAACGACTTCTAATTGGGTTGATTTCTGATTTTTTCTTTCAGCACCTTAAAAAACTCAACATCTTTGTTTTTCATATCAGGGTGAACCCCTTAGAGCAGGGATAGCCAAACTTTTTTATCATCGACCCCCTATGGATTACTTGGGGTCAGATCGACCCCAAGATCATAAAAAAAGTATTATTAATAATAAATTTCTTTATTTGCAATTTTAAGTGAGATTGTGTATGATGCCTTCAGTCCTCCTTCATAATCAACAGTACCAGTCGCTTTGAAAAACGACTTCTAATTGGGTTGATTTCTGATTTTTTCTTTCAGCACCTTAAAAAACTCAACATCTTTGTTTTTCATATCAGGGTGAACCCCTTAGAGCAGGGATAGCCAAACTTTTTTATCATCGACCCCCTATGGATTACTTGGGGTCAGATCGACCCCAAGTTCATAAAAAAAGTATTATTAATAATAAATTTCTTTATTTGCAATTTTAAGTGAGATTGTGTATGATGCCTTCAGTCCTCCTTCATAATCAACAGTACCAGTCGCTTTGAAAAACGACTTCTAATTGGTTTGATTTCTGATTTTTTCTTTCAGCACCTTAAAAAACTCAACATCTTTGTTTTTCATATCAGGGTGAACCCCTTAGAGCAGGGATAGCCAAACTTTTTTATCATCGA
>LKDY01000032.1:0-25166 GCA_002221485.1 Trichinella murrelli | reverse complement strand
GGACACTGGAGCCGCAGTTACCATCGTGACGCCGAATGCTGGAAGAGCATAGGCAGCCTGAAACTAAAAAGGGCAACAATGATGTTGCGTAGTTTCACGGGCACGAGGTGAACCTAAAAGGGGAGACGATGGTGACGGTAGAAGGTGACACAGGTACGAGAAAGCTAGTGTTGCGAGAGGCCAAAAACGAACACACGTTGAGCTGAAGGATGGAGGTGTGCCAGTATTTCGGATACCTTTTCCATTGGCATTCACAATGCATGATGCAGTGGAAAAGAGTTAGAGCGATGTTGACATGGGTGTGCTGACCCAAATTGACAGATCAGCTTGGGCTGTCCTCATCGTCATCGTAAAAAAAATCAAATGGTAAGAATTGAATATGCGTTGACTTCTCCACAGGACTAATGATCGACTCATGGATGAATCATACCCAATTCTGAGGCCTGAAGATCTCTATCAGGCATTGAGAGGTGGGAAAACATTCACCAAATTGGATAATACTTGATTTTACTGGAGAGTTCTATTTAAATCTTTCTTGTTTGAAATCTAAGAATTTTGCTTTAATATTTGCAAAGTTTCCTTCATTACGAAATCTATATATGTATTTTTATACATGTCGATGAGTTTTGCTGTTTGAATAAAAATCCTGTTTGACATTCATACATTTCATATAAAAACAGTCGAACCTGGTTACGTGCATAAGATTTTGGCTGAGAAAAATTCCTGTAGTTAATTAAACGATAAAATAATGGATAAATGCATGGAAATTCTTGCCAAACTCTATGCTCCTTTAACCAACATTAAATGAAATTTGAAATGCAACATCAAACAGATCAGCTACATCATAGGCGCTGATTTTGATGCGGAATGTTTCAATATTTCGTTATCATTGAAATATACATTGAAAGGTTGCAAGTGGAAATGAAAACAGATGACAATTTAAGTGTTCACCAATGCACTAGTCGATTTCGTTCAGATGTTGAAATAGAAAGTTTACAATTTACACCAAATATATAAAACTTTTTTGATTTGTAAATAATATTGCAGATTTTTAATTTTTTATTTAAATAAAATATACGAAGGAAAACAATAACACTGTTGAAAGAAGTCAAAACTTTCTGAAGTTGAAAATAAAATTCTTTGATTGCTAGCAAGAAAGTTTTTCAGAGAACAGTCAGCCTGATATTAGAAAAGTATTTAAATGCTAACAAATCTGCAGTTGCCATGCTTAGTTTTAGCTGACAACTGCAGCTGTGGACATTTCATCACTTGTTGATTTTTCCATTGTATTACAATCGCCTTTAGCTAATCATCAGAACATTTCTGACAAACGGAAAAGCATCTAATGCATAAATGCATAAAGTTCTGATGGATAAAAATGCTGTGTTTAAAGAAAAGCTCCGTGCTCTGATCAGGGAAAAAGGACATAATGGAACGATTTTTCCAACATCACAACAAGATCAAATGATTACTGACATTTTGCGAATCCAGTCAGATGGGCCAAAATCTGCTAGAGATTATAATTTAAAAAATCGGTATGGATTTTTAAAAATTGGCGAAGAAAATAAACCAATCCGCTTGGGCAAGAATGATGCAATAAGATGCATCGCCTCTATTGAAGAAGTGTTTGATGTTATCAATGATGCTCACCAAAAGATTGGTCATGGTGGAGAAAAAAAAACATTTCGAGAAGCACAAAATAAATGGGCGAACGTCACACAAAAAGCTTGCCATTGTTTCTCACATTTTGTGAAGAATGCCACAAGAAGAGGGCCAGAAAGCTTCCAAAAAGCCTAGTTGTTAAACCACTGGTTGGTACAAATTTGATGTCACGAGCCCAGGTGGACTTAATAAATTTCCAGACCATGCCTGATGGTGATTTTAAATATATCATGACATATTTGAATCACTTTACGAAGTTCTGCATTCTGAGTCCACTAAGGTCAAAACGGGCGGAAGAAGTGGCATCGAAGCTGCTTGAAATCTTTTTAACGTTCGGCGCTCCCAGCATTCTGCAATCTGCGACAACGGTCGGGAATTTTCAAGTGCTATAATTGCGGAACTCAAAACATGTTGGCCAGAGCTGAAGCTTGTCACGGGTAGACCCAGGCATCCTCAGAGCCAAGGTACGGTTGAGCGCCTAAACTGCGTTGTGCAAGACAAACTGGCAATATGGATACGAGAAAATGAATGCAAAATTTGTTCGGTAGCAAATAAATGTTAGAGTTCATGGAACAACTGGACAAAGTCCATCCAAGGTGACATTTGGAGAGGAGCCACGAATTGGACTGGAGTCTTACGTCCTGCCAAAATCACTAGTTGATGCAACGAAAACAGAAGAAGAAATTTAAGAATTTTTGACATSTCATGAAGCCAATGATGAAGAWAGTTTGAACAGAGATGGAAAAAACTATGAAGAAAATGAAAGCAATATTATGAAACATTTCCTGAGGCTTTTATAAAACCAGAAAAAGAAGCAGTTTTAGGGCAAACTAGAGCCGCAGCAAAAATGATCCGACGATCTAAGAAAATGTTAATATAGGTCAGAATTGTACACTGAGAGTGCCAGACGTGGATCGTGGACCTGCGGATACCAAAAACATCTTAGTAGTCAGCGTGGCGGAATGTGAAGGATTGTACACTATGGTTGCAGAGAAGGAAAATTGGCATCTAAGTTTACAGCTGCAGATTTACAAGTGATATCAGAAATATATTATCAATTAATGAAGTACCTGACACCGAAATTCCTCACAGAACTGCAGTAACTAAAGCCACGGGCGGCCAAGGATATGTTAAGTGCATGTGCCTATACGGCTGCTCATCTGGTCGATGCATTTGCAGCAGAAAAAGGATACTGTGCATTCTCGTTGTCACCCGGGAAGTCATACAATAATATATAAACTTCATGCGCTACATTGTTTCTGTTAATAAATACAAATATCATTAATAAATCATTTCAACATACAGCGTGACTCGTAAGCCATTTTTTTCAATTTTAGGCAAATGCTTATTGCCTATTATCAATAATAGGCAATTTTCAACATTATGCGTAACATCTATACACATAGAAGATAACAGTAAAGCTTAGAATAAAAAGTGACCATTAAAAAGAAACCAAAATTTGACAACAGAATGCATGAAAATGACAACCAGTAAAATTTAGCTTTCCAACAGCGAGTACAATTCATCACAACAACAACTAATGAAATTTAGCAGCCGTGTAAACCAATAAAATTCAAAACCAATCAGAGTTCTACGAAAAATTCAAAACCAATCAAAGTGCGAAGCGGTATGTCTTTGATGTATACTCGTGATCAACCCCACATTCATTGTTTAATGTACGACCACTTTTTTACTTTCTTTCTCAAAGGTTTTTGCAAATATAAACTGCTAAACGGTTTAACTACATTTATGCCTCATCAGATCAGGCATGCGCCTGTTTGACGCACATTGTTCAAAGTTTATTTTAAAAATATACACAAATGCAATTAAGCAAGTCATTTACATACTTTTAAACAACAGAAACGTGGAATGATAAGAAACCAGCATTTGACAAATAGAATGTATAAGAGCAACAATGAATGAAATTCAGATGCTTGCATCAGAGCAGCAACCAATGAAATTTACTGCTAAAAGTAGTATAGTTTGTTGAGGAAATCAGGTCTACCCTCAAGATAGATACATAACGCACGCGCAGACAACGCACTTACTATTTGGCATTAGCTACTGGTGCTACTGTAATATGTTCCTGAGTTCTCTTTTTGAATATATTTTTGATTACATAACTTAAAGAATGTAATTTTAAAAATTATTAACCTTACTTGAATTGACCATGAATTTTACTGTGATTTATCATAAATTACAATAGCTTAATAGCTATTCTACAATAAAACTGCTTATATTCATTGATGGCCATTTTAAAATAAACTGAGACCGTTATTAACTTTTAAAATTTAAATAATTGCTTTTGTCAGAAAATAACTACTCTCTTTATTAAGGAAGTACCTTCACGAAATAAGGCTGCATCTTATTGTCATCATTTATTTGCTGATTCAAAATCTTTCAATTAAGTGTCGAATGACGTCTGTTCCATGGAGATATTACAAAACTCAAGTTTAGAAATCATAGAGCAAAAACAACATCTGTCTCTATATCTGTCTATTTTAAGAACGCTTTTGTAAAAAGTCAGCCTAAGACTTTACAATTCAAGCATCAGTTTCACAGTAATTACTATTGAATTCTAAGGCACGTGTTTAGCGTTTAATTGTTACAGCGACAATTTTTTCAGTGAAATTCATTAAAAAATGCAGATAAACGTTAGCAAAGAAAATGAAAGTAAATTTATCATTTCATTTCATTATTCTGCTGATGGCTATTATTTTTAAAATGCCAAACTTATTGGCATTTAGCATTGCATTCATTTAGGTATATGTAATTGCTAGCTACTTTGCAGCTAAAAAATAAAAAAAATACTGAAAAAGAGCTCATCAGTGCATATTTCAAGAATGTCGTTAAAATATTAATGCTAAAAATCTTTGTTTCAAAATTAACTAAATGTGCAGTAAACTTAAGAGGCAAAAAAATAAAAGCTTTTACATCCTAAGAAATTTCAATATAGTTAAAACATGGCTTTTAAAGAATAAAGATTAAAACATTTTATTATAATATCAATTACAGTAGTCCTTCAACGAATTAAACTGTAAAAATTAGAAATTCGCAAGAATGAGAAAAATGCTGCAAGGCAGTCAAAATATTAAGTAAACTGTTGTTTCAATGAGAAATAGTAAACAAAAAATTTTACTGTAATACAGTATGTAGATAGAAAACTTGCATTTTAAATTATCATTACCGTGTAGATGCGCAGCAGCATTTTTTCTTCTCACGTCTTGCATTTGCTCAACGTATAACGCATAAACTCTTTTATAAATAAGTAGAACTTGTGAAGTTTGTTTTATATACTTGACTTGAAATTATTCTATTTTATAGTGAATTTCAGTATTTTATATGCACTGTTGACTGATTATTAATATTACTTTACCATTTTATGTATAGGTAGAAATTTGAGCTGTATTTATTTTTATTTCTTCATATATTCGTAACGGAGAAATATATATAATTTTTACTTTTATAATTTATTTCTGTAATAACTACATAACTAAGAATTCTGACGTTTCTATTGTATTTGAAATTGCAGGGTTTAGAAATGAACGCGCCAAACAGAGATGTGACATGCACCAATGAGAAGTCAAGAGGCAGGAAATGTATGGAAGGAAAATGCCCACAACATCCTGGGGTTCACTTATTCCTGACTCGTATTGAATGCACTGTGGCAGATATGTGGTGCACTTGTACTAGGGCAAAGGTGCCAGAAAGACATCTCTCCCGTGATGGATCCCCTGCTCAGCTAAACTCTAGTGGAACAACTAATAGGCAATACAATGGAGATTTAGCGGAAGATCGGAAAATGTTATTTTCTGCTTTTTCACAAATTCGATAAGTAATTCATAAATGTAGTATGTGATATATACTCATACACCTATAGCTGTAAAACGTATAGCTGGATTGAAAATTTAATCATGTTGTAATTGAAATACATTAAAAAAGCAAATCTCAACAGATATTTTTCAGATGCTTGTTTGTTTTATCATTTGTTAAATTACTTATAGCAAAATTCACCAATAAGTTGCATATGTAAATATAATTCAATATTAAATGTGTAAAAAAAACTTTACAAGTTCTGTATAGCAGAAAGCTGCTTTTATAATTATCCATTGTTGTAAGTAAGCATTCTCAGAAATCTCAGAAAAGCAGGGGAGACCGCAGGTTGTATGCGGATGGCACTCTTCGCTCTCTCTTTATATACAAGAAAGCAGTGAATGCGATTGAGTCGCGTGCACATGGTGATGTGTGAAACGAATATCCAGAAGTGTTGTAGGATGGCCTTGAACACTGTACTAAGTACAGACACACGTTGCGCTCAAAGACAGAGCTGTGCCAGTATTTCAAAAGTCTTTTGTAATGGCATTCACAATGCATGATGCTGTGGGAAACAGTTGGAGCAATATGTCAATATGGGTGTACAGAGGCCAGATGACAGATGAATTTGTGCTGCCCTAATCATTACTGTGAAAAAGCTGAACGACAAGATTCGAATATGCGCTTCAGATTTTTCCACAGGACTGGTTGATCGACTGGTAGTTGATTCATACCTGATTCTGAGACCTGAGAACTGTACCAGGCATTCACAGGTGATACGTGCGAACTTTGCGAAATTGTGATCCTTCCTCGATATGTGCAGCTGTTATACTGAGGCTGTTTGTCTTAAACTGCCAATGTTGTGTAAAGTGCTAATGTGACGGCGACCGTGAAATTTTACCTGCATATCACGCCCACATTTTTGTAGGACATCGACAGAAGGGGACGCCAAGTCAGAAGCCGGTGATCGTGTGCGGTGCGGCTGTTATTTCGTCTTTCTTATTTTGTCATTCTTGTTTTTGCTGTTTTGTGCTTTGTCTAATAAAATTTTAATCTCTCGCGATGGTCTGAAATCACGTAGCACTGATGAGCGCTACAAATGGTGAGCGCGGCAGGATCGATGGTGTTGGGAAAAGCATTCTCCTGACCTTTAGTCTTCGGAAAGTAAGGCGGAAGCTCTAGCCTACGATAGAGCTGAGCGTCAGAGCGTGACGCTGTGACGTCATTTCCGCATGTATATAAGAATGCGTTATCAATTTTTACTTCCCCTTCATCACTTCCGCGCACAACTGCGTTGCACGCTATTCACTTTGGTAGTTTATGCTTAACAAAATTCATCAGATGGGCCGGAATGGGTTAGGCCGCCAGAGGTACTAATCATGTTATCGAAAGTAGGGACCTGGTTCAAACACAGGGAAATGTACTACCGTGCCGCCCGTATAGCCCCGGAGAGACGAGCATCCCTTGTTCACTATCATACTAATGAGGAGGTGCGGGGCGTAATGAAGGTTTGTACGTCCAGGAGACGGACGATTACGATGGACTGAAATCAGCCCTGTTTGAAGCCTTCGGTGTGCGCACCGGCTCAGAGAGGTTCTCCGCTGTGTTTTTCAGGCGTAAACAGCAGAGGGGTGAAAGTATGCGGGATTATGCTGGTCACTTGCGCTGGCTGTTCCCAAAGGCGTTTCCCGGGCTGAGTGGTGCAGCGGGGAAAGAAACGCTCTGCTTGCTATGGGCCCTGCGTGAGTTCCGGCCATACTTCTATAACCAGCGATTCCTGGTGCGCACGGACCATAACTGTTTGCTCTGGTTGAGGAATTTTAAGGAACCAGAGGGGCATGTAGCCCGGTGGCTGGAGAATCTAGCAGAGCTGGACTTTGAAGTGGAACACCGTGCCAGACGCCTGCACGGCAACGCCGATGCACTATCTCACGCCAGTTGTACACAATGTGGACGGCTGGAAGAGGGTAGTGCATGCAGTAAGGAAGCACTTTCACGAAAGAAGGCTGCATCTTATTGTCATCATTTATTTGCTGATTCAAAATCTTTCAATTAAGTGTCGAATGACGTCTGTTCCATGGAGATATTACAAAACTCAAGTTTAGAAATCATAGAGCAAAAACAACATCTGTCTCTATATCTGTCTATTTTAAGAACGCTTTTGTAAAAAGTCAGCCTAAGACTTTACAATTCAAGCATCAGTTTCACAGTAATTACTATTGAATTCTAAGGCACGTGTTTAGCGTTTAATTTGTTACAGCGACAATTTTTTTCAGTGAAATTCATTAAAAAAATGCAGATAAACGTTAGCAAAGAAAATGAAAGTAAATTTATCATTTCATTTCATTATTCTGCTGATGGCTATTATTTTTAAAATGCCAAACTTATTGGCATTTAGCATTGCATTCATTTAGGTATATGTAATGCTAGCTACTTTGCAGCTAAAAATAAAAAAAATACTGAAAAAGAGCTCATCAGTGCATATTTCAAGAATGTCGTTAAAATATTAATGCTAAAAATCTTTGTTTCAAAATTAACTAAATGTGCAGTAAACTTAAGAGGCAAAAAAATAAAAGCTTTTACATCCTAAGAAATTTCAATATAGTTAAAACATGGCTTTTAAAGAATAAAGATTAAAACATTTTTATTATAATATCAATTACAGTAGTCCTTCAACGAATTAAACTGTAAAAATTAGAAATTCGCAAGAATGAGAAAAATGCTGCAAGGCAGTCAGAATATTAAGTAAACTGTTGTTTCAATGAGAAATAGTAAACAAAAAATTTTACTGTAATACAGTATGTAGATAGAAAACTTGCATTTTAAATTATCATTACCGTGTAGATGCGCAGCAGCATTTTTTCTTCTCACGTCTTGCATTTGCTCAACGTATAACGCATAAACTCTTTTATAAATAAGTAGAACTTGTGAAAGTTTGTTTTATATACTTGACTTGAAATTATTCTATTTTTATAGTGAATTTCAGTATTTTATATGCACTGTTGACTGATTATTAATATTACTTTACCATTTTATGTATAGGTAGAAATTTGAGCTGTATTTATTTTATTTCTTCATATATTCGTAACGGAGAAATATATATAATTTTTACTTTTTATAATTTATTTCTGTAATAACTACATAACTAAGAATTCTGACGTTTCTATTGTATTTGAAATTGCAGGGTTTAGAAATGAACGCGCCAAACAGAGATGTGACATGCACCAATGAGAAGTCAAGAGGCAGGAAATGTATGGAAGGAAAATGCCCACAACATCCTGGGGTTCACTTATTCCTGACTCGTATTGAATGCACTGTGGCAGATATGTGGTGCACTTGTACTAGGGCAAAGGTGCCAGAAAGACATCTCTCCCGTGATGGATCCCCTGCTCAGCTAAACTCTAGTGGAACAACTAATAGGCAATACAATGGAGATTTAGCGGAAGATCGGAAAATGTTATTTTCTGCTTTTTCACAAATTCGATAAGTAATTCATAAATGTAGTATGTGATATATACTCATACACCTATAGCTGTAAAACGTATAGCTGGATTGAAAATTTAATCATGTTGTAATTGAAATACATTAAAAAAAGCAAATCTCAACAGATATTTTTCAGATGCTTGTTTGTTTTATCATTTGTTAAATTACTTATAGCAAAATTCACCAATAAGTTGCATATGTAAATATAAATTCAATATTAAATGTGTAAAAAAAACTTTACAAGTTCTGTATAGCAGAAAGCTGCTTTTATAATTATCCATTGTTGTAAGTAAGCATTCTCAGAAATCTCAGAAAAGCAGGGGAGACCGCAGGTTGTATGCGGATGGCACTCTTCGCTCTCTCTTTATATACAAGAAAGCAGTGAATGCGATTGAGTCGCGTGCACATGGTGATGTGTGAAACGAATATCCAGAAGTGTTGTAGGATGGCCTTGAACACTGTACTAAGGTACAGACACACGTTGCGCTCAAAGACAGAGCTGTGCCAGTATTTCAAAAGTCTTTTGTAATGGCATTCACAATGCATGATGCTGTGGGGAAACAGTTGGAGCAATATGTCAATATGGGTGTACAGAGGCCAGATGACAGATGAATTTGTGCTGCCCTAATCATTACTGTGAAAAAGCTGAACGACAAGATTCGAATATGCGCTTCAGATTTTTCCACAGGACTGGTTGATCGACTGGTAGTTGATTCATACCTGATTCTGAGACCTGAGAAACTGTACCAGGCATTCACAGGTGATACGTGCGAACTTTGCGAAATTGTGATCCTTCCTCGATATGTGCAGCTGTTATACTGAGGCTGTTTGTCTTAAACTGCCAATGTTGTGTAAAGTGCTAATGTGACGGCGACCGTGAAATTTTACCTGCATATCACGCCCACATTTTTGTAGGACATCGACAGAAGGGGACGCCAAGTCAGAAGCCGGTGATCGTGTGCGGTGCGGCTGTTATTTCGTCTTTCTTATTTTGTCATTCTTGTTTTTGCTGTTTTGTGCTTTGTCTAATAAAATTTTAATCTCTCGCGATGGTCTGAAATCACGTAGCACTGATGAGCGCTACAAATGGTGAGCGCGGCAGGATCGATGGTGTTGGGAAAAGCATTCTCCTGACCTTTAGTCTTCGGAAAGTAAGGCGGAAGCTCTAGCCTACGATAGAGCTGAGCGTCAGAGCGTGACGCTGTGACGTCATTTCCGCATGTATATAAGAATGCGTTATCAATTTTTACTTCCCCTTCATCACTTCCGCGCACAACTGCGTTGCACGCTATTCACTTTGGTAGTTTATGCTTAACAAAATTCATCAGATGGGCCGGAATGGGTTAGGCCGCCAGAGGTACTAATCATGTTATCGAAAGTAGGGACCTGGTTCAAACACAGGGAAATGTACTACCGTGCCGCCCGTATAGCCCCGGAGAGACGAGCATCCCTTGTTCACTATCATACTAATGAGGAGGTGCGGGGCGTAATGAAGGTTTTGTACGTCCAGGAGACGGACGATTACGATGGACTGAAATCAGCCCTGTTTGAAGCCTTCGGTGTGCGCACCGGCTCAGAGAGGTTCTCCGCTGTGTTTTTCAGGCGTAAACAGCAGAGGGGTGAAAGTATGCGGGATTATGCTGGTCACTTGCGCTGGCTGTTCCCAAAGGCGTTTCCCGGGCTGAGTGGTGCAGCGGGGAAAGAAACGCTCTGCTTGCTATGGGCCCTGCGTGAGTTCCGGCCATACTTCTATAACCAGCGATTCCTGGTGCGCACGGACCATAACTTGTCTCTCTGGTTGAGGAATTTTAAGGAACCAGAGGGGCATGTAGCCCGGTGGCTGGAGAATCTAGCAGAGCTGGACTTTGAAGTGGAACACCGTGCCAGACGCCTGCACGGCAACGCCGATGCACTATCTCACGCCAGTTGTACACAATGTGGACGGCTGGTAGAGGGTAGTGCATGCAGTAAGGAAGCACTTTCACGAAAGAAGGCTGCATCTTATTGTCATCATTTATTTGCTGATTCAAAATCTTTCAATTAAGTGTCGAATGACGTCTGTTCCATGGAGATATTACAAAACTCAAGTTTAGAAATCATAGAGCAAAAACAACATCTGTCTCTGTATCTGTCTATTTTAAGAACGCTTTTGTAAAAAGTCAGCCTAAGACTTTACAATTCAAGCATCAGTTTCACAGTAATTACTATTGAATTCTAAGGCACGTGTTTAGCGTTTAATTTGTTACAGCGACAATTTTTTTCAGTGAAATTCATTTAAAAAATGCAGATAAACGTTAGCAAAGAAAATGAAAGTAAATTTATCATTTCATTTCATTATTCTGCTGATGGCTATTATTTTTAAAATGCCAAACTTATTGGCATTTAGCATTGCATTCATTTAGGTATATGTAATTGCTAGCTACTTTGCAGCTAAAAAATAAAAAAAATACTGAAAAAGAGCTCATCAGTGCATATTTCAAGAATGTCGTTAAAATATTAATGCTAAAAATCTTTGTTTCAAAATTAACTAAATGTGCAGTAAACTTAAGAGGCAAAAAAATAAAAGCTTTTACATCCTAAGAAATTTCAATATAGTTAAAACATGGCTTTTAAAGAATAAAGATTAAAATATTTTTATTATAATATCAATTACAGTAGTCCTTCAACGAATTAAACTGTAAAAATTAGAAATTCGCAAGAATGAGAAAAATGCTGCAAGGCAGTCAGAATATTAAGTAAACTGTTGTTTCAATGAGAAATAGTAAACAAAAAATTTTACTGTAATACAGTATGTAGATAGAAAACTTGCATTTTAAATTATCATTACCGTGTAGATGCGCAGCAGCATTTTTTCTTCTCACGTCTTGCATTTGCTCAACGTATAACGCATAAACTCTTTTATAAATAAGTAGAACTTGTGAAAGTTTGTTTTATATACTTGACTTGAAATTATTCTATTTTTATAGTGAATTTCAGTATTTTATATGCACTGTTGACTGATTATTAATATTACTTTACCATTTTATGTATAGGTAGAAATTTGAGCTGTATTTATTTTTATTTCTTCATATATTCGTAACGGAGAAATATATATAATTTTTACTTTTTATAATTTATTTCTGTAATAACTACATAACTAAGAATTCTGACGTTTCTATTGTATTTGAAATTGCAGGGTTTAGAAATGAACGCGCCAAACAGAGATGTGACATGCACCAATGAGAAGTCAAGAGGCAGGAAATGTATGGAAGGAAAATGCCCACAACATCCTGGGGTTCACTTATTCCTGACTCGTATTGAATGCACTGTGGCAGATATGTGGTGCACTTGTACTAGGGCAAAGGTGCCAGAAAGACATCTCTCCCGTGATGGATCCCCTGCTCAGCTAAACTCTAGTGGAACAACTAATAGGCAATACAATGGAGATTTAGCGGAAGATCGGAAAATGTTATTTTCTGCTTTTTCACAAATTCGATAAGTAATTCATAAATGTAGTATGTGATATATACTCATACACCTATAGCTGTAAAACGTATAGCTGGATTGAAAATTTAATCATGTTGTAATTGAAATACATTAAAAAAAGCAAATCTCAACAGATATTTTTCAGATGCTTGTTTGTTTTATCATTTGTTAAATTACTTATAGCAAAATTCACCAATAAGTTGCATATGTAAATATAAATTCAATATTAAATGTGTAAAAAAAACTTTACAAGTTCTGTATAGCAGAAAGCTGCTTTTATAATTATCCATTGTTGTAAGTAAGCATTCTCAGAAATCTCAGAAAAGCAGGGGAGACCGCAGGTTGTATGCGGATGGCACTCTTCGCTCTCTCTTTATATACAAGAAAGCAGTGAATGCGATTGAGTCGCGTGCACATGGTGATGTGTGAAACGAATATCCAGAAGTGTTGTAGGATGGCCTTGAACACTGTACTAAGGTACAGACACACGTTGCGCTCAAAGACAGAGCTGTGCCAGTATTTCAAAAGTCTTTTGTAATGGCATTCACAATGCATGATGCTGTGGGGAAACAGTTGGAGCAATATGTCAATATGGGTGTACAGAGGCCAGATGACAGATGAATTTGTGCTGCCCTAATCATTACTGTGAAAAAGCTGAACGACAAGATTCGAATATGCGCTTCAGATTTTTCCACAGGACTGGTTGATCGACTGGTAGTTGATTCATACCTGATTCTGAGACCTGAGAAACTGTACCAGGCATTCACAGGTGATACGTGCGAACTTTGCGAAATTGTGATCCTTCCTCGATATGTGCAGCTGTTATACTGAGGCTGTTTGTCTTAAACTGCCAATGTTGTGTAAAGTGCTAATGTGACGGCGACCGTGAAATTTTACCTGCATATCACGCCCACATTTTTGTAGGACATCGACAGAAGGGGACGCCAAGTCAGAAGCCGGTGATCGTGTGCGGTGCGGCTGTTATTTCGTCTTTCTTATTTTGTCATTCTTGTTTTTGCTGTTTTGTGCTTTGTCTAATAAAATTTTAATCTCTCGCGATGGTCTGAAATCACGTAGCACTGATGAGCGCTACAAATGGTGAGCGCGGCAGGATCGATGGTGTTGGGAAAAGCATTCTCCTGACCTTTAGTCTTCGGAAAGTAAGGCGGAAGCTCTAGCCTACGATAGAGCTGAGCGTCAGAGCGTGACGCTGTGACGTCATTTCCGCATGTATATAAGAATGCGTTATCAATTTTTACTTCCCCTTCATCACTTCCGCGCACAACTGCGTTGCACGCTATTCACTTTGGTAGTTTATGCTTAACAAAATTCATCAGATGGGCCGGAATGGGTTAGGCCGCCAGAGGTACTAATCATGTTATCGAAAGTAGGGACCTGGTTCAAACACAGGGAAATGTACTACCGTGCCGCCCGTATAGCCCCGGAGAGACGAGCATCCCTTGTTCACTATCATACTAATGAGGAGGTGCGGGGCGTAATGAAGGTTTTGTACGTCCAGGAGACGGACGATTACGATGGACTGAAATCAGCCCTGTTTGAAGCCTTCGGTGTGCGCACCGGCTCAGAGAGGTTCTCCGCTGTGTTTTTCAGGCGTAAACAGCAGAGGGGTGAAAGTATGCGGGATTATGCTGGTCACTTGCGCTGGCTGTTCCCAAAGGCGTTTCCCGGGCTGAGTGGTGCAGCGGGGAAAGAAACGCTCTGCTTGCTATGGGCCCTGCGTGAGTTCCGGCCATACTTCTATAACCAGCGATTCCTGGTGCGCACGGACCATAACTGTTTGCTCTGGTTGAGGAATTTTAAGGAACCAGAGGGGCATGTAGCCCGGTGGCTGGAGAATCTAGCAGAGCTGGACTTTGAAGTGGAACACCGTGCCAGACGCCTGCACGGCAACGCCGATGCACTATCTCACGCCAGTTGTACACAATGTGGACGGCTGGAAGAGGGTAGTGCATGCAGTAAGGAAGCACTTTCACGAAAGAAGGCTGCATCTTATTGTCATCATTTATTTGCTGATTCAAAATCTTTCAATTAAGTGTCGAATGACGTCTGTTCCATGGAGATATTACAAAACTCAAGTTTAGAAATCATAGAGCAAAAACAACATCTGTCTCTGTATCTGTCTATTTTAAGAACGCTTTTGTAAAAAGTCAGCCTAAGACTTTACAATTCAAGCATCAGTTTCACAGTAATTACTATTGAATTCTAAGGCACGTGTTTAGCGTTTAATTTGTTACAGCGACAATTTTTTTCAGTGAAATTCATTTAAAAAATGCAGATAAACGTTAGCAAAGAAAATGAAAGTAAATTTATCATTTCATTTCATTATTCTGCTGATGGCTATTATTTTTAAAATGCCAAACTTATTGGCATTTAGCATTGCATTCATTTAGGTATATGTAATTGCTAGCTACTTTGCAGCTAAAAAATAAAAAAAATACTGAAAAAGAGCTCATCAGTGCATATTTCAAGAATGTCGTTAAAATATTAATGCTAAAAATCTTTGTTTCAAAATTAACTAAATGTGCAGTAAACTTAAGAGGCAAAAAAATAAAAGCTTTTACATCCTAAGAAATTTCAATATAGTTAAAACATGGCTTTTAAAGAATAAAGATTAAAAAATTTTTATTATAATATCAATTACAGTAGTCCTTCAACGAATTAAACTGTAAAAATTAGAAATTCGCAAGAATGAGAAAAATGCTGCAAGGCAGTCAGAATATTAAGTAAACTGTTGTTTCAATGAGAAATAGTAAACAAAAAATTTTACTGTAATACAGTATGTAGATAGAAAACTTGCATTTTAAATTATCATTACCGTGTAGATGCGCAGCAGCATTTTTTCTTCTCACGTCTTGCATTTGCTCAACGTATAACGCATAAACTCTTTTATAAATAAGTAGAACTTGTGAAAGTTTGTTTTATATACTTGACTTGAAATTATTCTATTTTTATAGTGAATTTCAGTATTTTATATGCACTGTTGACTGATTATTAATATTACTTTACCATTTTATGTATAGGTAGAAATTTGAGCTGTATTTATTTTTATTTCTTCATATATTCGTAACGGAGAAATATATATAATTTTTACTTTTTATAATTTATTTCTGTAATAACTACATAACTAAGAATTCTGACGTTTCTATTGTATTTGAAATTGCAGGGTTTAGAAATGAACGCGCCAAACAGAGATGTGACATGCACCAATGAGAAGTCAAGAGGCAGGAAATGTATGGAAGGAAAATGCCCACAACATCCTGGGGTTCACTTATTCCTGACTCGTATTGAATGCACTGTGGCAGATATGTGGTGCACTTGTACTAGGGCAAAGGTGCCAGAAAGACATCTCTCCCGTGATGGATCCCCTGCTCAGCTAAACTCTAGTGGAACAACTAATAGGCAATACAATGGAGATTTAGCGGAAGATCGGAAAATGTTATTTTCTGCTTTTTCACAAATTCGATAAGTAATTCATAAATGTAGTATGTGATATATACTCATACACCTATAGCTGTAAAACGTATAGCTGGATTGAAAATTTAATCATGTTGTAATTGAAATACATTAAAAAAAGCAAATCTCAACAGATATTTTTCAGATGCTTGTTTGTTTTATCATTTGTTAAATTACTTATAGCAAAATTCACCAATAAGTTGCATATGTAAATATAAATTCAATATTAAATGTGTAAAAAAAACTTTACAAGTTCTGTATAGCAGAAAGCTGCTTTTATAATTATCCATTGTTGTAAGTAAGCATTCTCAGAAATCTCAGAAAAGCAGGGGAGACCGCAGGTTGTATGCGGATGGCACTCTTCGCTCTCTCTTTATATACAAGAAAGCAGTGAATGCGATTGAGTCGCGTGCACATGGTGATGTGTGAAACGAATATCCAGAAGTGTTGTAGGATGGCCTTGAACACTGTACTAAGGTACAGACACACGTTGCGCTCAAAGACAGAGCTGTGCCAGTATTTCAAAAGTCTTTTGTAATGGCATTCACAATGCATGATGCTGTGGGGAAACAGTTGGAGCAATATGTCAATATGGGTGTACAGAGGCCAGATGACAGATGAATTTGTGCTGCCCTAATCATTACTGTGAAAAAGCTGAACGACAAGATTCGAATATGCGCTTCAGATTTTTCCACAGGACTGGTTGATCGACTGGTAGTTGATTCATACCTGATTCTGAGACCTGAGAAACTGTACCAGGCATTCACAGGTGATACGTGCGAACTTTGCGAAATTGTGATCCTTCCTCGATATGTGCAGCTGTTATACTGAGGCTGTTTGTCTTAAACTGCCAATGTTGTGTAAAGTGCTAATGTGACGGCGACCGTGAAATTTTACCTGCATATCACGCCCACATTTTTGTAGGACATCGACAGAAGGGGACGCCAAGTCAGAAGCCGGTGATCGTGTGCGGTGCGGCTGTTATTTCGTCTTTCTTATTTTGTCATTCTTGTTTTTGCTGTTTTGTGCTTTGTCTAATAAAATTTTAATCTCTCGCGATGGTCTGAAATCACGTAGCACTGATGAGCGCTACAAATGGTGAGCGCGGCAGGATCGATGGTGTTGGGAAAAGCATTCTCCTGACCTTTAGTCTTCGGAAAGTAAGGCGGAAGCTCTAGCCTACGATAGAGCTGAGCGTCAGAGCGTGACGCTGTGACGTCATTTCCGCATGTATATAAGAATGCGTTATCAATTTTTACTTCCCCTTCATCACTTCCGCGCACAACTGCGTTGCACGCTATTCACTTTGGTAGTTTATGCTTAACAAAATTCATCAGATGGGCCGGAATGGGTTAGGCCGCCAGAGGTACTAATCATGTTATCGAAAGTAGGGACCTGGTTCAAACACAGGGAAATGTACTACCGTGCCGCCCGTATAGCCCCGGAGAGACGAGCATCCCTTGTTCACTATCATACTAATGAGGAGGTGCGGGGCGTAATGAAGGTTTTGTACGTCCAGGAGACGGACGATTACGATGGACTGAAATCAGCCCTGTTTGAAGCCTTCGGTGTGCGCACCGGCTCAGAGAGGTTCTCCGCTGTGTTTTTCAGGCGTAAACAGCAGAGGGGTGAAAGTATGCGGGATTATGCTGGTCACTTGCGCTGGCTGTTCCCAAAGGCGTTTCCCGGGCTGAGTGGTGCAGCGGGGAAAGAAACGCTCTGCTTGCTATGGGCCCTGCGTGAGTTCCGGCCATACTTCTATAACCAGCGATTCCTGGTGCGCACGGACCATAACTGTTTGCTCTGGTTGAGGAATTTTAAGGAACCAGAGGGGCATGTAGCCCGGTGGCTGGAGAATCTAGCAGAGCTGGACTTTGAAGTGGAACACCGTGCCAGACGCCTGCACGGCAACGCCGATGCACTATCTCACGCCAGTTGTACACAATGTGGACGGCTGGAAGAGGGTAGTGCATGCAGTAAGGAAGCACTTTCACGAAAGAAGGCTGCATCTTATTGTCATCATTTATTTGCTGATTCAAAATCTTTCAATTAAGTGTCGAATGACGTCTGTTCCATGGAGATATTACAAAACTCAAGTTTAGAAATCATAGAGCAAAAACAACATCTGTCTCTGTATCTGTCTATTTTAAGAACGCTTTTGTAAAAAGTCAGCCTAAGACTTTACAATTCAAGCATCAGTTTCACAGTAATTACTATTGAATTCTAAGGCACGTGTTTAGCGTTTAATTTGTTACAGCGACAATTTTTTTCAGTGAAATTCATTTAAAAAATGCAGATAAACGTTAGCAAAGAAAATGAAAGTAAATTTATCATTTCATTTCATTATTCTGCTGATGGCTATTATTTTTAAAATGCCAAACTTATTGGCATTTAGCATTGCATTCATTTAGGTATATGTAATTGCTAGCTACTTTGCAGCTAAAAAATAAAAAAAATACTGAAAAAGAGCTCATCAGTGCATATTTCAAGAATGTCGTTAAAATATTAATGCTAAAAATCTTTGTTTCAAAATTAACTAAATGTGCAGTAAACTTAAGAGGCAAAAAAATAAAAGCTTTTACATCCTAAGAAATTTCAATATAGTTAAAACATGGCTTTTAAAGAATAAAGATTAAAAAATTTTTATTATAATATCAATTACAGTAGTCCTTCAACGAATTAAACTGTAAAAATTAGAAATTCGCAAGAATGAGAAAAATGCTGCAAGGCAGTCAGAATATTAAGTAAACTGTTGTTTCAATGAGAAATAGTAAACAAAAAATTTTACTGTAATACAGTATGTAGATAGAAAACTTGCATTTTAAATTATCATTACCGTGTAGATGCGCAGCAGCATTTTTTCTTCTCACGTCTTGCATTTGCTCAACGTATAACGCATAAACTCTTTTATAAATAAGTAGAACTTGTGAAAGTTTGTTTTATATACTTGACTTGAAATTATTCTATTTTTATAGTGAATTTCAGTATTTTATATGCACTGTTGACTGATTATTAATATTACTTTACCATTTTATGTATAGGTAGAAATTTGAGCTGTATTTATTTTTATTTCTTCATATATTCGTAACGGAGAAATATATATAATTTTTACTTTTTATAATTTATTTCTGTAATAACTACATAACTAAGAATTCTGACGTTTCTATTGTATTTGAAATTGCAGGGTTTAGAAATGAACGCGCCAAACAGAGATGTGACATGCACCAATGAGAAGTCAAGAGGCAGGAAATGTATGGAAGGAAAATGCCCACAACATCCTGGGGTTCACTTATTCCTGACTCGTATTGAATGCACTGTGGCAGATATGTGGTGCACTTGTACTAGGCAAAGGTGCCAGAAAGACATCTCTCCCGTGATGGATCCCTGCTCAGCTAAACTCTAGTGGAACAACTAATAGGCAATACAATGGAGATTTAGCGGAAGATCGGAAATGTTATTTTCTGCTTTTTCACAAATTCGATAAGTAATTCATAAATGTAGTATGTGATATATACTCATACACCTATAGCTGTAAAACGTATAGCTGGATTGAAAATTAATCATGTTGTAATTGAATACATTAAAAAAAGCAAATCTCAACAGATATTTTTCAGATGCTTGTTTGTTTTATCATTTGTTAAATTACTTATAGCAAAATTCACCAATAAGTTGCATATGTAAATATAAATTCAATATTAAATGTGTAAAAAAAACTTTACAAGTTCTGTATAGCAGAAAGCTGCTTTTATAATTATCCATTGTTGTAAGTAAGCATTCTCAGAAATCTCAGAAAAGCAGGGGAGACCGCAGGTTGTATGCGGATGGCACTCTTCGCTCTCTCTTTATATACAAGAAAGCAGTGAATGCGATTGAGTCGCGTGCACATGGTGATGTGTGAAACGAATATCCAGAAGTGTTGTAGGATGGCCTTGAACACTGTACTAAGGTACAGACACACGTTGCGCTCAAAGACAGAGCTGTGCCAGTATTTCAAAAGTCTTTTGTAATGGCATTCACAATGCATGATGCTGTGGGGAAACAGTTGGAGCAATATGTCAATATGGGTGTACAGAGGCCAGATGACAGATGAATTTGTGCTGCCCTAATCATTACTGTGAAAAAGCTGAACGACAAGATTCGAATATGCGCTTCAGATTTTTCCACAGGACTGGTTGATCGACTGGTAGTTGATTCATACCTGATTCTGAGACCTGAGAAACTGTACCAGGCATTCACAGTGATACGTGCGAACTTTGCGAAATTGTGATCCTTCCTCGATATGTGCAGCTGTTATACTGAGGCTGTTTGTCTTAAACTGCCAATGTTGTGTAAAGTGCTAATGTGACGGCGACCGTGAAATTTTACCTGCATATCACGCCCACATTTTTGTAGGACATCGACAGAAGGGGACGCCAAGTCAGAAGCCGGTGATCGTGTGCGGTGCGGCTGTTATTTCGTCTTTCTTATTTTGTCATTCTTGTTTTTGCTGTTTTGTGCTTTGTCTAATAAAATTTTAATCTCTCGCGATGGTCTGAAATCACGTAGCACTGATGAGCGCTACAAATGGTGAGCGCGGCAGGATCGATGGTGTTGGGAAAAGCATTCTCCTGACCTTTAGTCTTCGGAAAGTAAGGCGGAAGCTCTAGCCTACGATAGAGCTGAGCGTCAGAGCGTGACGCTGTGACGTCATTTCCGATGTATATAAGAAGCGTTATCAATTTTTACTTCCCCCTTCATCACTTCCGCGCACAACTGCGTTGCACGCTATTCACTTTGGTAGTTTATGCTTAACAAAATTCATCAGATGGGCCGGAATGGGTTAGGCCGCCAGAGGTTACTAATCATGTTATCGAAGTAGGGACCTGGTTCAAACACAGGGAAATGTACTACCGTGCCGCCCGTATAGCCCCGGAGAGACGAGCATCCTTGTTCACTATCATACTAATGAGGAGGTGCGGGGCGTAATGAAGTTTTGTACGTCCAGGAGACGGACGATTACGATGGACTGAAATCAGCCCTGTTTGAAGCCTTCGGTGTGCGCACCGGCTCAGAGAGGTTCTCCGCTGTGTTTTTCAGGCGTAAACAGCAGAGGGGTGAAAGTATGCGGGATATGCTGGTCATTGCGCTGGCTGTTCCCAAAGGCGTTTCCCGGGCTGAGTGGTGCAGCGGGGAAAGAAACGCTCTGCTTGCTATGGGCCCTGCGTGAGTTCCGGCCATACTTCTATAACCAGCGATTCCCTGGTGCGCACGGACCATAACTGTTTGCTCTGGTTGAGGAATTTTAAGGAACCAGAGGGGCATGTAGCCCGGTGGCTGGAGAATCTAGCAGAGCTGGACTTTGAAGTGGAACACCGTGCCAGACGCCTGCACGGCAACGCCGATGCACTATCTCACGCCAGTTGTACACAATGTGGACGGCTGGAAGAGGGTAGTGCATGCAGTAAGAAGCACTTTCACGAAAGAAGGCTGCATCTTATTGTCATCATTTATTTGCTGATTCAAAATCTTTCAATTAAGTGTCGAATGACGTCTGTTCCATGGAGATATTACAAAACTCAAGAAATCATAGAGCAAAAACAACATCTGTCTCTGTATCTGTCTATTTTAAGAACGCTTTTGTAAAAAGTCAGCCTAAGACTTTACAATTCAAGCATCAGTTTCACAGTAATTACTATTGAATTCTAAGGCACGTGTTTAGCGTTTAATTTGTTACAGCGACAATTTTTTTCAGTGAAATTCATTAAAAAATGCAGATAAACGTTAGCAAAGAAAATGAAAGTAAATTTATCATTTCATTTCATTATTCTGCTGATGGCTATTATTTTAAAATGCCAAACTTATTGGCATTTAGCATTGCATTCATTTAGGTATATGTAATTGCTAGCTACTTTGCAGCTAAAAAATAAAAAAAATACTGAAAAAGAGCTCATCAGTGCATATTTCAAGAATGTCGTTAAAATATTAATGCTAAAAATCTTTGTTTCAAAATTAACTAAATGTGCAGTAAACTTAAGAGGCAAAAAAATAAAAGCTTTTACATCCTAAGAAATTTCAATATAGTTAAAACATGGCTTTTAAAGAATAAAGATTAAAAAATTTTTATTATAATATCAATTACAGTAGTCCTTCAACGAATTAAACTGTAAAAATTAGAAATTCGCAAGAATGAGAAAATGCTGCAAGGCAGTCAGAATATTAAGTAAACTGTTGTTTCAATGAGAAATAGTAAACAAAAAATTTACTGTAATACAGTATGTAGATAGAAAACTTGCATTTTAAATTATCATTACCGTGTAGATGCGCAGCAGCATTTTTTCTTCTCACGTCTTGCATTTGCTCAACGTATAACGCATAAACTCTTTTATAAATAAGTAGAACTTGTGAAAGTTTTATATACTTGACTTGAAATTATTCTATTTTATAGTGAATTTCAGTATTTATATGCACTGTTGACTGATTATTAATATTACTTTACCATTTTATGTATAGGTAGAAATTTGAGCTGTATTTATTTTTATTTCTTCATATATTCGTAACGGAGAATATATAATTTTACTTTTATAATTTATTTCTGTAATAACTACATAACTAAGAATTCTGACGTTTCTATTGTATTTGAAATTGCAGGTTTAGAAATGAACGCGCCAAACAGAGATGTGACATGCACCAATGAGAAGTCAAGAGGCAGGAAATGTATGGAAGGAAAATGCCCACAACATCCTGGGTTCACTTATTCCTGACTCGTATTGAATGCACTGTGGCAGATATGTGGTGCACTTGTACTAGGGCAAAGGTGCCAGAAAGACATCTCTCCCGTGATGGATCCCCTGCTCAGCTAAACTCTAGTGGAACAACTAATAGGCAATACAATGGAGATTTAGCGGAAGATCGGAAAATGTTATTTTCTGCTTTTTCACAAATTCGATAAGTAATTCATAAATGTAGTATGTGATATATACTCATACACCTATAGCTGTAAAACGTATAGCTGGATTGAAAATTTAATCATGTTGTAATTGAAATACATTAAAAAAAGCAAATCTCAACAGATATTTTTCAGATGCTTGTTGTTTTATCATTTGTTAAATTACTTATAGCAAAATTCACCAATAAGTTGCATATGTAAATATAAATTCAATATTAAATGTGTAAAAAAAACTTTACAAGTTCTGTATAGCAGAAAGCTGCTTTTATAATTATCCATTGTTGTAAGTAAGCATTCTCAGAAATCTCAGAAAAGCAGGGAGACCGCAGGTTGTATGCGGATGGCACTCTTCGCTCTCTCTTATATACAAGAAAGCAGTGAATGCGATTGAGTCGCGTGCACATGGTGATGTGTGAAACGAATATCCAGAAGTGTTGTAGGATGGCCTTGAACACTTACTAAGGTACAGACACACGTTGCGCTCAAAGACAGAGCTGTGCCAGTATTTCAAAAGTCTTTTGTAATGGCATTCACAATGCATGATGCTGTGGGGAAACAGTTGGAGCAATATGTCAATATGGGTGTACAGAGGCCAGATGACAGATGAATTTGTGCTGCCCTAATCATTACTGTGAAAAAGCTGAACGACAAGATTCGAATATGCGCTTCAGATTTTTCCACAGGACTGGTTGATCGACTGGTAGTTGATTCATACCTGATTCTGAGACCTGAGAAACTGTACCAGGCATTCACAGGTGATACGTGCGAACTTTGCGAAATTGTGATCCTTCCTCGATATGTGCAGCTGTTATACTGAGGCTGTTTGTCTTAAACTGCCAATGTTGTGTAAAGTGCTAATGTGACGGCGACCGTGAAATTTTACCTGCATATCACGCCCACATTTTTGTAGGACATCGACAGAAGGGGACGCCAAGTCAGAAGCCGGTGATCGTGTGCGGTGCGGCTGTTATTTCGTCTTTCTTATTTTTGTCATTCTTGTTTTTGCTGTTTTGTGCTTTGTCTAATAAAATTTTAATCTCTCGCGATGGTCTGAAATCACGTAGCACTGATGAGCGCTACAAATGGTGAGCGCGGCAGGATCGATGGTGTTGGGAAAAGCATTCTCCTGACCTTTAGTCTTCGGAAAGTAAGGCGGAAGCTCTAGCCTACGATAGAGCTGAGCGTCAGAGCGTGACGCTGTGACGTCATTTCCGCATGTATATAAGAATGCGTTATCAATTTTTACTTCCCCTTCATCACTTCCGCGCACAACTGCGTTGCACGCTATTCACTTTGGTAGTTTATGCTTAACAAAATTCATCAGATGGGCCGGAATGGGTTAGGCCGCCAGAGGTACTAATCATGTTATCGAAAGTAGGGACCTGGTTCAAACACAGGGAAATGTACTACCGTGCCGCCCGTATAGCCCCGGAGAGACGAGCATCCCTTGTTCACTATCATACTAATGAGGAGGTGCGGGGCGTAATGAAGGTTTTGTACGTCCAGGAGACGGACGATTACGATGGACTGAAATCAGCCCTGTTTGAAGCCTTCGGTGTGCGCACCGGCTCAGAGAGGTTCTCCGCTGTGTTTTTCAGGCGTAAACAGCAGAGGGTGAAAGTATGCGGGATTATGCTGGTCACTTGCGCTGGCTGTTCCCAAAGGCGTTTCCCGGGCTGAGTGGTGCAGCGGGGAAAGAAACGCTCTGCTTGCTATGGGCCCTGCGTGAGTTCCGGCCATACTTCTATAACCAGCGATTCCTGGTGCGCACGGACCATAACTGTTTGCTCTGGTTGAGGAATTTTAAGGAACCAGAGGGGCATGTAGCCCGGTGGCTGGAGAATCTAGCAGAGACTTTGAAGTGGAACACCGTGCCAGACGCCTGCACGGCAACGCCGATGCACTATCTCACGCCAGTTGTACACAATGTGGACGGCTGGAAGAGGGTAGTGCATGCAGTAAGGAAGCACTTTCACGAAAGAAGGCTGCATCTTATTGTCATCATTTATTTGCTGATTCAAAATCTTTCAATTAAGTGTCGAATGACGTCTGTTCCATGGAGATATTACAAAACTCAAGTTTAGAAATCATAGAGCAAAAACAACATCTGTCTCTGTATCTGTCTATTTTAAGAACGCTTTTGTAAAAAGTCAGCCTAAGACTTTACAATTCAAGCATCAGTTTCACAGTAATTACTATTGAATTCTAAGGCACGTGTTTAGCGTTTAATTTGTTACAGCGACAATTTTTTCAGTGAAATTCATTTAAAAAATGCAGATAAACGTTAGCAAAGAAAATGAAAGTAAATTTATCATTTCATTTCATTATTCTGCTGATGGCTATT